>JAPSGF010000139.1:381341-500980 GCA_035772895.1 Perdix hodgsoniae
CTTTCCTGGGCAGCTTTTTCCAATGCTTTTGGATAAGATATTTTTCCTAATAACTGGTCTGATTTTGAATGTGGTGAAAGGCTGCAGCAGCTGTGGATGATGCAGGAGTGCCTTCCTGCTGCCCCTCACCGTGGCCCTGGTCTGCATAAGCAGAATAAAACAGTGAGATGGAAACTCTACTGCTAACCTGCTGCCATTCTGACACAGGACTGCTGAGTGGGGATGACTTCTTTAGAGACGTTACTTCACTGTAAATGGATGTGATTTGTTTCCATTTACTAAGCTGTGTATCATGACCATCTGCTGAAGAGTCCTGTTTGGGCAGCTGGTAATGCTCTGCCATTACATAATTACACAAAGAAGCAACAAGAGCCTTTTCCAGCTTCCTGACACTAGAACTGATATTCCACTTGAATCCCTTCCCTCCTGAGGGTAGTTTCCTTCTTAGCAGATTAGAGTGTCAAGGAAGTGGAGTGGAGAGTTCTTGTTCCTCTGAAATCAGTTCTTTTACTTCTGTGAGCTTCCCGCTTTTCTTGCTGGCTTTCTCTTGCTTATCATTTAAGTAGAATACACTTCAGCGAGTGAGAGTAGAAAAAACAGTATGTAGCACTGCTTAGTCTAAAAGCTAAGAATGCAAATGTGCACAAGAACTTCTTTACGGTGAGGGTGACGGAGCACTGGGACAGGCTGCCCAGGGAGGTGGTGGAGTCTCCTTCTCTGGAGATATTCAAGACCCACCTGGACTCCTACCTGTGCGACCTGTTGTGGGGAACCTGCTTTGGCAGGAGGGTTGGACTTGATGATCTCTAGAGGTCCCTTCCAACCCCTGCAATTCTGTGATTCTGTGAGGTGTATAGAATATAATATATTAATCTTATATGAAAAATACATAATATTTTATATATAATATATAAAAAATAATTATTGCTGTTCAAAACAGTTCTCTCTCAGTATTTTCATATTAGAAGAAATAATGTTGATTATATTGTTGAGGGTCATTTTAAAATCCAATTATGAAATCAAAGCAAAATTTAAATTTGTATCTTATTAGAGACAAAGGATAATCTTCAATGCTGTGCTGTAGTATCTGCGTGAAATACCAGTTTAGGATTACACAAAACCATTTAAGTGCAGCTTTCCATCTTTATGTATTTTGTAGCAAAATCACATCACTTAAATAGCAAACTGTGAGAAAGTGTGTGTTAACCGTTAGTCTGTCCATGTGATCTTCAAAGGAAAGGCAATAGCAGCATTAGCTCAACTGTAAAATAAGGTCATGTTTTTTGAAGTCCATCATGACATGACTTTTCATGGAAACAGTCTCAAACGTAGCTCTCTCATTTCATTTATGAATGCAAGACTGTTCTCACTGGAGAATGAAGACATCCACTGAACATGATAAACTGTTATTTTCTCCCCCTTAATGTCCTGCAAACCGCATTCACCCTCTGGAGTCCTAGCCTTATGCCAGGACAGTAGTGCTCTTGTGACTTGTGAGCAAACTGCAGAAATTATGGCTGCTTAGTGATGATTCTGGGGATGTGATGTTACTTCTGTTCTTTTAAAGTTTTTACATTTATTATAATCACTGTCTTGGTGTAAATCTGCAGTAACATTTATTTGGAATGATTACTCTTTCACAAGATTCCCTGGCAGACTGCAGACTTTTACCAGATGTTCTGATCTAAAAGTGCTGTTGTTCATCCTTCAAGTTAAAATTACCTTAAGTAGGGCCAGAACAGCTTTAAAAAAACCCACTGCATAATATGTGGATGCATTCTAATAATTTACCTACATAATCTCTGCTGAAAGCTACAGAAGAAAGTTAACCAAGTAACTCTTACATAGATGTTGCTATTGCCAGCAGAGTTTTTTTATAATGCCTTGTTTGTGCTGCTTGTGCTATTCGTGTTGCTCACACTAAAAATATGAATTAATTTTGTTGTGATAACTGAAGTGATAGCAATGATTATTAGCAAACCTAAAACTACAGTCCATGCTCCCAAATTAATGTCTTTCAGTACTTCAGGAATGTTATGAAACCAGGACTTGGGCAGGATTTTCTTCCTTTTTCTAATCTGAAACCACCTGAGGTACATGGGTTACCCCATTCATTGTCTAGCTGATTAAGGTGCAAGCAGTACATTAGTCCCTTTATTTGGCAACACCCTTTCACCCTTTGCAGAACGTTGCCACGTCTACCCTTAATTTAACACCACAGAGTGATAAAATTTAAATCCATTGAATCTGGAGGTCTGCTCCAAGAGTAATGCCTTCTATTGTAAGATATTGGCCCATTGGTTTTGCCATCATCCATCCATCAGGGTATGTCAGAGGCTGAGGTTTATTTTAGCTAGAAGAAAAATGTATGGGATTTTCTCAGTTCTTCTTTAAGTGCTTAGAGATCTTTGTCATAGAGCTATTTGTCTTTCAGGCTGATTGTTTTCTATCAATTTTTTTTTGTAGCACAAAAGATGGAATCAAAGCTTTATGAATAACCGATGTCTAGTTTCTCAGAGTCTGCTGAGCCTAACTGCTCAGATAAAAATCTTCCATCACAGAAAGCTACATCTCAGCAAAACAGTCACTGCTCATTAGACAGTTTGTTTTTAATGCTGCATTAATTCATTCTATGATGTATCCTTCTTGTTCTAGTTATCATTTTCATATCTCTACCAGGAATATCCATTTTACATCAGCCAAGTAACTTGAGGGAAATTTTTGCTCTTTTTCACAGTGTATACTGAGGGCTGCTCATTGATCGGGAGAGATTTTTTTTTAGATGAGGTCTCCAATTCAAGGAGTCTTGGGGTTTTCTAGAAAGGTAGTGGCTGTCTTCCACTTGCAGTGACTGGAAAACACTGACAGCTTTCTCTGTTTGTTTGCACTCAAGTTGCACTGCACATGGAAAAGATACCACAGCACTGCCTTCCGGAGCAATGAAGTTGGTGAACACATAACCCTTTCTGTGATATGGCCTCATCTGCTAAAGGACATCATGCTTTTACATCCCTGAACTTTTCAAAACATGAGCTATGAGACAGTAATATTTTGGGTAAGGCTTTGCAGGGCTACACCCAATTTAAGTTTCCCTATCAGTGTGCACATTGCTGGGAGTGATCACAAGGGAACCAGCAAGCAAACTACAAATACTTTATTCTGAAAAAGGCCAGAACGCAGAAGAGTTGTCTGACCAAATTTGTTCGTTAGCAAATATTTTGAAGATTTGTGAGCTAATTCAGTTAGCAGACAGGGATGAGGCAGGATGAACAAATTCAGTGTAATCTGGGTTATTCACAAGGTTTATATACAAGGGCAAATTCCTTGCAGCAGAAAAGAAAATGGAGGTGACAGTCCACTTGTAATCAAATGTTTTTGCAGCCAATATCTCCTTCTGATCATCACTCTGTCATGTCAAATTTATCCCCAGGTGATGAAATGCCAGCACGTCTATGCAGATCTCATGCTTTTCTGGTGCATCAATGTCCTGTCTGCTGTGGTTTGTTGCTGAGGCCCCTGGAATCCCACCAGCATGTGTTTTTTATGTTTGCTTCTTCAAATTCAGGCATTCATAGTTGTACCCGAGCACTCTGCATTTTCTTCCTGGATCAGAGGACTCCTGTTCATTAGCTGGCCTTCAGTAAAAAGCTAGGATAGTCTTTTTTTTTCTGTGCTATTTGGGAATTCATTTTCTCCTAACTTTTCCATCCTTACATTTTAGATCTATATTTCAGATGCTGGAGGCATCCTGGCTAAACACCTGTTTGTTGTGAAGATTGTTAGCAGAGTAACCTTGATTTTGCTTGGAAACTTGGGGTATTTCATGTATCACATTCTTCTTTAAAGCATTATTCAGATCTGACTTTCAGTTCCTGCCAAAGGCAGCCTGCCGCCAGTTCCCTGCGGCCAGAGAGCTGGGCCTTGCTGTCACCACAAGTCAGAAACTGCCTGCAGAGGCCACTTCTCTGCACGCTTCCCAGGCGTTCCCCACACAGGGCTGCCTGCAGCACAGCCCGCTCAGCCCCTTTGACTCCCCGGGGCCCAGCTTCCATGGTGCAACGCCATCGGCAGCAGACACGCTTTTACAAGTCATGCTTCAGAGAGACTCAGCTCATGCTGCTGAATGTCTTCTCTGAATGTCTTCTCTAGATGTAAGCTAGTCAGCAGCATCAGCTGCATTGCATTGAATTTCAAGCCACTTTGCAGTTTTTGACAGCTTAGCAGTTGTGCACTCCCTGTGTGAATTCTCTCTTCCCTTTTTAGGAAAGGTCTCTCTATTGTAAGTCATGTTTGTGCTTCTTGCATGTTTTGCTCAAGAAGCTCTTCCAAATTGTTCCTAGTCCTCAGGAGGATGCAGTTTTAAAATCACTACATGGCTGTTCTATGCCCATCACAATCTTTCTCCTCCTTCCCCATGAGCAGGAGGAGCAGCCTGGGTGAAAGATATTCGCTGGGGGCTACTGTGGTTCATGTCAGATGTTGTCTAGTGGCTGGTACAGAGTTACGAGACAAAAAGCAGTGGTAGCAGCAGTTCACTGCTACTCTACATAAGTATGGCAATTCTACGTCTTCTCTGTTATTATCTGTGGTATGATAGCAAGGAAGGTATGTATGAACATTTTCGTAGCAGATGGGACAAACTAAGAAGAGATAACAAAGCAGCCTACAGTGCTGCAGGTGCTGTGGGTGTTCTGAAGCAGTTCACTGTTCTGGGCAGCACAAGGTGCTCCTGCTCTTGCTACCATGCAGAGCTGTGGCTGTCACTGTGACCCTGCGCAGAGAATTTGCCAGCACTTAAGGCAATGGCTGTGTGTGGACATTGGGTTTCCTTCCTTCTGTGCTCAGCTTACTCCCATCAGTATGTTCAGGACGCCTGCATCCTTCTGCCCCCCAGCGCTGCTGTAGGAACTCTTCTGCTCATAGCTGCCTGTCATAGCCACAGCCCCCAGTCACTGAGCTGCGATCTGCAGCCCCCAGGTTTCTCCAGGGATCTGGCAGGGATGGAGATACCCAGACACTCACTGCGCTTTTTAGGTCTCTGCTCTGAACGATGAATGGCTCTGAACTTGCTTGTGTTCCTAATGCCGTTTTCACGTGACTGTTCAGAACTTCCCAGGTGAGCCTGTGTTTATTTACGAGATTAAAGGACAACTCTCCTTCTCTGCCTGTCTCTATCTGTGAGTGAGCATTCTTTATTTTCCTTTCCAGTGCTCAGTTCAGCAAGCAGGTTAAGCACCAGCTGCCTGGTGCTGAAGGTACTGGACTCAGTGATCTGAAAAGCTCCTCGAGCCATGCTTTCTGCACCCAGGTGTGCAGGAGTCAGCAGAAAGCCCTTCCTGTGGGCTGGGGATTGCAGCTGCTGCAGTGGGAAGTCATGGAGTGCATACTGGAGGTGTGAAGAAGGGCAGCCTCACATAATGCTGTGATCTGCTGCTGCTCTAGGACATTTCCTTTTACAGCTTGCACCCAGAGCCAGGGCCCCACACCTGCTTTTCCCCTTCTGTTTCAGAAACTGCCTGGAAGGAGAAGGGCAGATGAGGCCCCTGGTGGAGGAATCTTCTCACCTCACTCACTGTGGCTGTGCAGGAGCTCAACTCACCGAGTGCCAGCCAGAGGGCTGGCTCTGTATAGGCAAGGTGCTGGGCGTTCAGGCCTCGCAGTGTTAGTGAACACGGCTGCAATGTGCCACACACCCATGCTGGCACTGTCAGAACTAAACACTACCTGAGGCACAGGGTGCCAAAGCTCCTCTGTGCTCTGAGAGCAGCCTGGCTGTAAGTGCTGCACTGTGCGAGAGTGATGCTGGGCATTTTGCTCATTGGCCATCTGCTCAGTTCAGCACTTGAACTTGAACACTTGAATGCCTGAACTATACTTGGTGTGTGGACACCAGCTTTCCAGGCATGGCTACTCCTGTGTGTACTGAGTATTGTTCCCCCCTGCCAACTTATTTTCCTGTAACCTATGGTGCTATGGATTCTGCACTGATTCATTGCTGTAAGCACTCAATAGCTTTCATACTCAGCTAGCGCAGGAAAGCAGCTGGCGGTGACTTTCCTATCTCCTGGACACCACTGTGTGATGCATGGTGGGCTGTGCCACCTTTCCAGTTCTCCCTCTGCCATCTGGCCCAGGCTTCATTCTCTGGCTCTGCTTTGTGCCTTATTCTGCTGCCAGGACTGACAGTTGGAAGGAATTGCGCAATTTTTCTTGCAAAGTGCTGCACCTCCTCATGTAATTTCCTGTAGGTTTATCTTAGTATCAGCTGGGATGGAATCGTTTTCTTCGAGTGCCTGGTATGATGCTGTGATTTGGTTCTAGGAGAAAACCAATGCTGGTAACACACCAATGTTTATAGCTGTTGCTGAGCAGTGGTGCACAGAGCCAAGGCCATTTGCAGCAATGAGCCCAAAGAGCTGGTAGGGAACAGAGTGAGGACTGCTGACTTACACTGGCCAAAGGGATGTTCCATGCCATACGACATCGTGTGGAAGGGATTTTGAAGGGGGGGCGAGTTCATCTCTCTTCTGCTGCTCGGGCGCTAGCTGGGCATTGGATGGGGGCTGGTGAGCAATTCCTTGTGCATCACTTGTTACATACATTCATATATATTCATTGTCATAACTATTACCCATTTCCTTTTCTCTGTCTTAACTGATAGTTTCATCTCAACTCTCAAGTTCTACTTTGTTTTTTCTCCCCCATCCCACTGGAAGGGGGCAGTGAGCAAACAGCTACATGGTGCTCAGCCACCTACCAGCTTAAAGCACATCAGTCATGTCTTGATGCCCAGTGTGGGACTCAAAGGGTTGGGATGACAGCAGATATGACCAGACTGTGTTAACTAACATAGGATGTTGTGGTAGTTTGATACTTGCTGGTCGCACTGTCAATTTCTTTCCCTATTTGTGGAACTCTCTGAGATTTTTCTCATGGATCTCTGTTGTGTAGCACCTTGATTGGAACTTATTTTCCCTGCTGTGTTGTTTGTCATCTCCGGGGGTTGGATTAAGGATTTTATTTTGCTCTGCTGTGTGGCCTTGTCAGTTGGTTTTATCGTGATAAAACCGGAGGCTGAGAAACTGCTGTTTTGTCTGTATTAAAAAATTGCAGTCATCTTTGGGCTATGGAATTTTTGACATTTTTGACAAAAATAATTGCTTTCTCTCCTTGGGGAGCCTAGCTACGAAGGAGATGAAAGAGGACATTTCAGCCGTTCCTCAGCCTCCCTTTCCCTTCTTTCTTTATGAACAGCATTTATTTTTCAATTCAAGTTTCCAAAGAATATGCTGGCCTTATCTGAAATCTGTCACTTGTATGAATTATTTGTACAGATAACAAAATGATGTTAACTCATCCTTGGTTTCCAGGATTGCCTCACTTGTTGCAATGGAAACTGAACATAAACTAGTTAGGAGAAAACTGGTAGGGCTTTCAGTAGGAGGTTGTCAGTAGTAGGAAAGCATAAACTCAGAATTCCATTGAGAAGCAGCACTTTGTCACTGAAAATGTAGTTGCATGCAGGTGATAACCCTGAGTACTGGGTAGAAGGAAGATGGTTGAAGTCTGGTGGTAATTAATGAAATGAGTTGTTCTTGGGCTGAACTGCAGCCAAACCATAAAACACATGAATGAAATCAAATCTATACTTCAACTCCCAAGGCATTTGCAACAGGAGAACTTTTGTTGACATTTTTTTCTGACCTTGTTTGAAAAACTGCAAAAGCTTCAGTTAAAACTGTGATTCCCAATGGGTTTCAATCTCAGTGTTCTTTGTTGATTTTTTTAAGCAGCTTCCAGTGCGTTGCTTTCTCCACTGGAGCTAAAGGTAAGCACCTCACACATAGGAAATAATTTATTTTCAAAGGTAAAACAGGCAGCAACTTCAAAGGCAATGGGAACCTTTATTTTGATTATTTCCAATGTACTGGGAATGTACTTTTTATGAAAACTTAACTGTAAAACACTTTTGAGATACTGCATAGAAAATAAACATAGAAAAAACATATATACACTTCCATAAAAATAGAATACATCTTGGCAAAATTACTTGTGTACAGTGTATTGACATTATCAAAGCACACTTACTATGTATTTTGGAAGAAAGCTTTGCAAAAAAACAAAAAAATTTTTTACTGATTTGAGCTAAATAAATGGCTATACCAGAATGTATGTTAAAAAAAAAGGAAAAAGAAAAAAAAAATGTTATAGAATACCTGCTTATAAAATAGAAGATATGCCTGTTTGTTTTTTTCTTCCAAACCACTCTGACATCCCTAAAATTGCACAGAGAACAAATGTACCAGTTCCAAATTCTATGGTAGATTCTTCAGCTGAAAAGAAACTTCACTAATCCTGTGTTTCAGCACTGGCACCATTATAGTGGTATTTGTTTTTTTCTGAGCACGTGACATAATATATGTACAGTCCTAATTCTATCAGGTGTTTGATACAAAAAAAATCTAATATATCTAAAACTGTAACACATTTAGCAACCTTTAAGATACACAGAACACTTGAAACTAGTATTTCTTCTAGTTAGCATTTCTTCACTTGCTTTTAGCTGAGGCTGCTCCCTGCTAATTGCTTTTGACTATACTTTCATCAGCTCATACTTTACTTTGTTAGGCTGTGAAAAATGACTGCTCCGGTGTAATAAACATAGGAAGTAGTAGCAGATCCTCAAAGTTATGGATTTTCCTCTACAATTGGAATAACAGGACTGTATGAGTAGCCTCAGGGAAGGAAAAACAAAAGAGCATAGCACCATTGTCAAGTTACATGGTTCACAACTGTAGGCAGACAGTAGGATCCATCTGAAGTGGTAATACCCATCAGCATATATGAATGTGATTAAAATACTGTGATTACTCTCAAGTAGTTTGTGTGTTTAATAAGGATAGGCTGACACTGCTATATAAACAATGAAAGTTGTCTGATACTCAATATTTCCATCAACACCATAGGACAAGGCTCTGATTCTCACGCGGTAAGTCTTCGGCTCTTGCAGTGGTCTGATGGTGAACACAACTCCTTTCAAGTTCTCATCTCGCAGGGCAAATGGGAGTGTTGGCTCCTCATCTGCCATTAAAAAAGTTGTCCTTGGATGCATGACCTGATCTTGTGTAAAGGCAACCAGCCGGATTAAGTCCTGACCAGCAGCTATGCCAAAGGGGAGGGAGACAAATTTGTATTCCAAGGCATAGGTACTCAGGGCACACTCCAAATCATTGGCTGGGCAGTTTTTGATACAGAACCTGGGAAAAAACAGAGCGCTTTAAGTACTGTTCCCATACTTGCTTTATGGGCTGAAGTTGTTCCCTATTTATCATGCTGCAGTATGCAGATTTGGGCTTCTCAAAAGAGCTAATCCAGTGCAGTCTTTATTGATCCTTTACAGATGTAGGCTGGAGAACAGATGCAAAATTAGCTCCACAGCTGAGAAAGAAATTACGCTGAATCAGCAGAAAGGATTAAAGCCTGCTGGGGCTCATTCAGAAAAAGCCATTCTGGAGCTATTTGCATTTGAATTAACAGAAAGATTCTACCCAGACCCACCAGACCCACCCATTTTGTTTCATTGTGAAGGAAGCACAAAATACAGCTGCTCTCTGTAAACGAATTATAATCTTCAGTTTTAATGCTTTACTTTTTTTGCAAGAATAAGCGTAACTGATATCACTTGAACTTAGGTAAAGTTCCTTCTTATGATTAAAGGCTAAGCATGTGAGCAAGACCTAAAGGGCTGAAAAATCAGCATACCCAGAAAGAGGCTCCCGCTGGTAGTTTGGTGGGCAAGGTGTCTCTATGCACTGGTAGCTCCCTCTCATGTTGAAGCACATCTGGCTTGCTGCACAGTCAGTGTCCTGTTCGAGGCACTCATCAGTGTCTGGGGGAAAGAAAACAAATACTTGATCAGTAGCTGGTTCTGGGCAGAATTTAGGAAAGATAAGAATTGGCTGGATCAGCAAAGTGAGTAGATGGCAGAGGGAGTGCGGGTGCCTCTACACACAGGTGAGAACAGAACCCTTCAGAACCCCCCCTTACTCCTAGAGGCAATTAAGCTACTAGTTCCAATGACTCACATTTACTGGCTTGGGAATTTCATTTCTGTGTAGGACAGTATATTGTGCTAGCTGCCCTACAGCCACTACACAACATCAACTACAGTAGTCTTTTCAACAGAGGTTAATTAGTTGAGGTTTTTGGTGGATCAAAAGTCTAACAGTATTTATTTATTTACTTATTTTTGGACCAGAATAGATAAAGAGTTGGTTTTGACTACAGAGCTGTTGTGTATTTGTGCGGAGTTAAAGATATTTGTGAGGAAACATCAGAGAATAGTAAGTTGCAGTTGCCTAATTTACAGATGTTTTATTAAGTGTTGAACTGTAAAATATAAAAATGCGACATATTGAACACTGTATCTCAGAAAGGAAATTCAGCAAGTGCTTATTACAAACACCAAACATGATTTGTAACTCATCTGCTTACAAATACATTTGTGCACTCTCAAAGAGATTTCTGTACCTTGGCAGGTTTTGCCATTGGGCATAAGATGATAACCAGAGGGACAAGCACACTGGTAACTTCCCAGGGTGTTCCTGCACTCATGCTGGCATGTATCTCTGGCTTCACATTCATCAATGTCTGTCAGAAAGAAACACGAAAACATGAACAATGGGATTTCTGATGTTCTATCCGTGTACAAAAGCATGTGGGAAGAGATGGTGGAACTCACGGGGATCTTTTTTTTTTTTTTTTTGCTTTTGGTAATGAGCTTGAATGTCTAAGACCAGCAAATCTTTCCTAACTTACCTGATTCTGTTGTCTGTAGCTTTTATAGAATTAAATGCTTTGCCTCTTTCGTTGGCAGCCTTAACAGGTCTCTCTCCCACTGATATGGAGCTCTGGCAACAAGGGGATGAGCGAGTTGCACAAACCCACAAAGGACACAGGGGTACAGTCTTCCCCAGGATGCCGAGCTGCCTGATAATTACATTCTAAGTAACATATTTGGGAAGAGCCCGGATCAGTTCTCACTTCAGAAGAGGCCCTCAATCAAGGTATTGCTCTTACAGTTCATACCTCCTATTTTTTCTTTCCAATCTCATCACTCTCATGCCGAATTAAGCTCACTATCCACAAAGGCCATCCACAAATGCTCTTTAAATGCTCTTTCAATCTTTTTTTTTTTTTTTTAATCTCCCTCTCAAACACGTAAGTAGCAGATCGCTATTGAAAATCTTCAAAGCAGACTAACGTGATTCAGATAGAGATCACATCTAATTATTACTTCTTTTGAAATGTCTGTCTACTTAAGGAGAGCAGCAGAACTCCTCTGTGAGTCACTGCCACGTGCAAAAATTGAGACTTGCATAACTGAAACAGAGTAAATAAGGTCTTTGCTTCTTCCTTCTCTGTCAGATTTATAGGGGTTGCACTCAATAAAAATGCAAAAAGAAAAGAGAAACAGATGTGATAAAGAAATTTTAAGTGTGTTATCAAGTCATCATGGTTCTCTACTCAAAAACCCTTCTTGGAAATAAAAGCATTCTGTGGTTGTCTTTTTTGCATTAAGCAGTACATTTTAAATCTACATTTTTATTCCAATGAAGCAGAATTACAGAAGTGCTCACTAACTTGAACTAGAAGCTGTGTTGTGGACCGTAGGTTTTTGGCAGTAGTGGCTGCAGTCCAAGTTCTCTCATAAGCATACTGAAAAGTCACTACAACTTAAACACAAGATTTATCTGATCTCTGCCTATCTGTAATTATTATTTATAAAAATGCATTCACATTTTTCAACATTGTATACTGCTGTATAATTATATGAATAGTTCCAGTGGCTAGAACCCAGCTTCAGCTCACTGTTTTATCTGGGAGGCACACTGCACTTCTCTATGATGGCATACATGTCAGATTTAGGCACTTAAATCTATAACACCACAAACTGCTGTTAAACATTCTGGAAAAAGTTCTCTTAAGACCTAAACTGTGTTACACTTAGTCTTGAACTTAACAGTATTATCAAAAAATAGTTGAGTAATTTTATTTACGTATTTTTAAGATATTTACAACATGAGTTACGTGGAAAAAAAAAAGATTTTTCTTGAACTTTATTTCTGAACATTTAGTGCAGAGCAGTTAATGAACAGTGCAGGATATTATTCCTTTTATGTTTCAAGAGGAGCTGAATTAGCGTTCCAGTACTGGTGAGAAACCTCAGAGGTGCTCACAGAGCAAGAAGTAAGTGAGCTCAGTGAACAAGAGAGCTGCCATACACATTTATTTTCTGTGGTCTAACGAGTACATTCTGAAGCTTCACATCTCTTAAATAAATAAATAAAACCTAGGGCAGAAGGTGCCTATTACTGTAACTGCTCTGCATCATCATGCACACAGAAACAGCACTGCTCCTGCTGACTAGATGAACTCCTGGTCTGTTTACACATAATCTGTCTCTACTGCTCAATGAATTGCATTATGACTGGCTCTATCCCCTAGTTGCTTCTGCTTGTACAGCCCACGTGGCAGTTACTAACCTCAGTGCTGTCTCAGTATGTTCAATTCTACCCTCTTTATTCTAAGCCTTTTTGTCCATACTACTGCCACAAGCAGGAGCCTGACATGAGTAGCATCCCCGAGGTGAAGGGCCCTACTGGTGCTTTTTAAGTGAGAGAAAATTTGCAAAGGTGAGCTACCATCATCAAGATAAAGAAAACAGAGGATATCAATTTGCTAATACACTGCAAGCAGCACAATTAAAACATGAGGTTATGGAAGGAGGTTTGAAAACATTTTTGCTACAACCTGCTTGAGAAACAAAGTCATGCATAACTTGCTGAGTACTTAACATGGTAACATGAAATAACAGAGTACCACAGACCACAGGCCTCTAACAGATATGAAAAGGCAGCCTAAGAATAAGGGCTAAAGCAAGAGAATTGCATAGACATGACTGACATTTACCTACACATCTGTCATTTCTTGCCTCATAGCCTTCAGGACAAGTTTCTCTAACGTTCCTTTTAGTTCTGGAGACAGGTATTCTGCTGTTCCTATACTCTGAGAAGGAGCTGTAGAGGTTTGAGGAGTGCCTGTAATACTGTTGCGGTTGATAGTTGTCTCTCATAGGGGAGAATTGAGCATAGTTATAGACATTGTAATAGGCACCAGAATGTGGCAATCTCTCCAATCCAGCACAAGATTTCCCATCACCTAATAAATGTTGTCCAGGTGGACAGATACACTTGAAGCTGCCGGGGGTGTTGGTGCACCAAAATGCACAGGGCTTAGGCACTTGTTCACATTCATTAATGTCTGCTCATGTGCCATGATCCAGAGCAACAAACCATGTGGGAAGGAAAAAAACAAGATAAAACAACACATGACAATATGTGTGTGTATATACATTATATATATATACACATACATACACAATATCTCAGTCTGTGGAACAAAAGTGAGATCCTGAAGGCAGTAAAATACAAAGAACGCAAATGCCAAGCAGGCAGGTTTTCTATCCTGTCCATGAACACACCTTCATTCTTCCTATACAGCTGCCAGTGACATAAAACAGCTCACACAGGACATAAAAATCCAATGAGGGCCTAGCCTTATGTGCTCTGAAGGTAAGATGTGACCGCAGGGAAAGGAACCAGATCAGTTCCCTTGCTTCTGCAGCAGCAGAGCTGTGTGACATCCTGACTGCTGCTGACTGCAGAGAGAAATACCCATTGGGTACCAGAGATGCATTCTGAGAAGCAAGTGACCTTTCGGCCCCAAGCTGCTCAGTGTTTAAATATTAAGTAGTTTGCAACTATTACAGAATTACTTTTGTTCTTAGGCTGAGTGGGAGAAGCCCCTGGACTCTTTTTCAAAGGAGGACACTTAACACAAGGCCATCCTGAGAAGCACAAAGCTCCCAGGTCATTCAGAGTGGGACTGTGAAGCTCCAGATGCACTGCTGGGGTTGTGGTCCTGCTGGGGAAAAGCACAGCCTGGAGGGCATGCTGCAGGGCTGCCTGGGGAGCAGCTGGCTGTGTGCTGCCATGCTGCTACTGCCCCTTCCAGCTGTGAGTCTGGAGACTTAGCAGAATGTAGTCATGTACTTATGAATTTCATACCATTCAAAAACAGAGTTGTTTCTCTTTCTCTTGGGAATCGCTTATCCCTGTTCAGTTCAGTTTCCCTCATGCTGTAATCCAAAATCACATGACCAACCCAAGCAGTAAATCCTCAAAACCAAAGCAGGAACGCGCAACTCCACAGTGATCAGAAATAACCCAATATGAAGATGCATAACAGCATGTCTATTAATTAGCATGTATTTTTTTAACTAGAATTTATAGCTTATTTTACCAGTGACTCAGTAACAGTTTAACCATCTCCTATTACTGGAAATTGCCTATGTCTAAATTATTGCTGTAGAAACATCATTAAACTAGCATCATCATTTCATATGCTCTCTGAAGATATTTTGAGCACTGCTTGTAAACCACATGCTAACAGTGTTTTAAAAGTAATGCTGTTTAGAAACATAAGAGAATATTAGAATGCATTTTTATTAAGTATTTATGTATTTATTTTTTTAAAATATTAACAACTAAATGCTTTGAGAATCAGAAATTCGGGGTAACCACTGCAGAGCATTGCAGTATTATTCAACATCATAAACACATAACTGGAACATTATATATCTTTTACATTGTCAGTGGTGTAACATTCAAGTAAAGAAAAAAGCTTCATTTTTAATAAGGCAACAACTAATAGGTGAAAAAAAAAATAAAAAATAGCTATTTATTTTGTAGGAGCAACCTATGCAATATCAACAAAACTGAATGCAGCCAGCCATCTGAATTCATAGCATCACCATCCTTGTGAAAAGAGATCACTTACGGACTGGTAAGCCAAAGCTTCCTGAGACAGGATCCCTTTGATCGTGCATCATAAATATTAGATCCTTACAAGAACAAGTTAAATATGATTTTGAAACTAACAGCTAAATTCTCTAGCTTTCTTTATTAATTGCTTTTCAATTGTGGGTAGTCCTGCATGTCCTGTATGCATAACAGCTTTTGATAATGCCCTTCCACCTACAATATACTGAGGTACAATACAGTTCACGGAACTGTTACACTGTGGATAATTGGGCACACTTGCATCTCTGGGTGTGTTTTCTGCATTCAACTGTGAACAGTTGCACAAATGACTACATACAGCTGAAGTAGAACAGGAAGGGGCCATGTGCAAATCGCCTGTTTCAGTCTGGGACTTTCCAGCTCCTCTGTGTGCTCTGTGTGCTGGAAGTGTTACAATAAAACCTGCTTTTCATTAACACGTGAACTAAAATTTTCACATATATATTTCAAACATTTTAAACAGATAAAGAAATAAATCAAAGGAGCATAAAAATAATATTTAATTTAATTTAAGAGGGAGCTTTCAGTGGCTGTTTCTTAGAAGAAGGCTTCAGGACAGCTGTTGAGTTTTGAAAAAACCTGTAACCTAACCCTTATCCAACTTATTACTGTAAGAAATTTAAATACTTTTAATATACATTAAAGAGTTTGGGATTGATTTTTATTTTAGTAGAGACAACTGCTTGGTCTGCAGCCAAACAGTTTCTGTCTGCAATTTAATCTTTAAAAAAAGCCTGGCTTTTGGTGGTCCAAAATCTTAGGCACTTAAAAAGAAAAAAATCCCAGTTTCCAGACCAGCTATTTGTCATTTATGAAAACTAATCCTGAAGGAGTCATTACAAAGGAACGTTTCTCAGATACGATACGGGAGACCAACTGGAACTGACTTCACTGCGCATCACATATCTCATTTATAAATCATTACAGTCAGAGAGGATCAGCTGTTGAATTTTAAATATTCTGGAAACATACATTATAAATTGAGATGCTCTTAGAGTCGTGCTAGGGTTTGTGAAATGCCAGAGGAGGTGTTTTGCGCACTTGCACTGACATCATAGGTCAGACTCTCCCGCTACTCACATTAGAGTTATGGCAGTATCTGTGAAACTATGTATGCGTGGGTGGATGGTTTGCACATTTTAATGCCAGGGTTCTACATAGATAGCTTAGGGGAGTAGTGACACGGTCAGCATTCCTGTGCCTGTGGGGATCCTTCCTTCCCTTGGGGGATCCACCCAAGTCAGACAGGGAGGATGAGAGATAAGTGAGTATCAGCCTCCTCTGCTCTGTCCGTACAGGAAAACCTAATTTCAGGAGGCAGACAGGGTGTTGTGATGTCTGTTTGCAGAGGGAGGCTCTGGGTATGTCAAGCCTCTTGCAACAGACTTCCTCTGAGTGTTCTCCACATTGTCCCCTGCTCCAGGTGTGGAGTGCAGTCAGTATACAGCCAACCACATTTTTCTGATCAACTAACAAACCTGCTCTGATTTTTATAAATTAAGCCTACTATGGAGCACTGACTTGCCAAATCCATCCATCTGTCAGTGCCTTTGAGATCCACAGCCCTTGCACACTTTGTTTTGAAAGCACGGATATGTGGCGATCTCGGTTTGGAATCACCTAGTTTTGACTATTTAATGGGGACACTTCATTTTAGACATCAAGTTCGAACTCCAAAGCACATTTATCTTTGTAGCATAGCCTTCAAGTAGCACAGTATTCTTGGATGCTACAGCCAAAAGTATCAGCAACAAACAGGTAACGACAACATGTCCGGGCAGCTTACCCATACAAGGCCTTCCAACTCCCTGCGACCGATACCCTCTTGGACACACACAGCGGTAACTCCCTCGCATGTTCTCACAGATCTGGTTGTAGTGGCACTGATGGGTTCCGTCACGGCACTCATTGATGTCTGCAAGCAACAGGGCAAGAGCAAGCAGTTAGAAATTTTCTTGAAAGTTCCTACAGCTTAAATTCCTTAATGTGTAATGAATGCAGTTAAACCACAGCAAGTTTTGCTCTCTAGATAGATCCGGCCTTTGAACAGCCTTTTCTCACTTGGTATCACTTAAAATGATCAGCAATTACACTGCAACAGCACGCTACAGATCTGTGAAACAATCTGCATTTCACAATCTGAAAGCAGACTTTGGGCAGATGCACAAATTTTTCAACTGTATAGCATTTACTTTTTCCATTAGTTTTCAAAACTTTTAGTTTAGTTCTCCAATTCTAGTAGCTGCTCTACCCAAATAAATATAATCTAGAAAAATTGGAAGTGGTAAGGATAGGTCTATTTCTCTATCATCAGTTAATATAAAGAAAATTTAAATGCCTGTGTCCCCACAAATCAAAAGATCAGTGCCTTAACATGTGCAAATTCTAGTAATTGGCAATGGACTACAAAGACTTTTCTTTCAGAAACCATCCATTGTTGTCCCTGTGCTTACCATCACCATACAGTACACTAGGTTTCTACTCACCAATACAAGTTCCATTTTCTGCTTTGGTCATTCCATTTGGACACAGCTCAATGCACTTATAGCCACCACGGGTGTTTTTGCAAAGCTGATCAGGCCTGCATACATTCTGCCTGCATTCATTTATATCTTATTTAAAAAACAAAAGCAAAGAAAGCAGGAATGGAAATGAACTCCTTATGCTCAATTCCTAAACCACAGCATAATATAGTTGTGATCATACTACATGCATGTATTTGGAAGCATTTCATGCACATTTATCAGTCAGCTCAGTTCCCTCTTCCTCTAGATCAGCGCTGCTTTACAAATTCAAGAATACATTTCCGTTGAGAAGAGGGAAAGAAATTTCAAAACTAGTTCATACCTATGCATTTTCTGCCCTTTGGCTGGTATCCTGGATCACAACCACAGTGGAAACTTCCTATGGTATTGAAGCAATGCTGATGACAGGAGTTGGACTCTTGACACTCGTTAATATCTGTTGGAAAAACAAACTGTTGATGTCATCACTGTGAACCTCCTAACCATCATTTAGATAAACAGTTTTGGTTTAGACAACGTTTCAGGGTCTGCTTTCAGCTTAGTTAGTGCACATGGAACACAAAAGCAAGATTTTAATTTATTCCTAAAATATGTTGCTAATACTGAAGATTTACAGATACCTCAGCTGGAGATCTGTCTTTCAAAAAGTTACTTTTAGTTATGTGAAAGATTCAGTTCACTACATAACACCAAAGCCAAGGCTGTGCCGTACCCTGGCAGCTGAGCCCATCCACTGCCCTCCGGAAGCCGGTCCTGCAGCGCAGCATGCAGCGGTACGAGCCAGCGCTGTTCTCGCAGTCCTGGTCGGTGTGGCAGGTGTGCCTACCCAGTGCACACTCATCAACATCTGCAGGTAAAGAAAAGTTGTAAACTTCACCAATGACACACAGACAAAGCAACATCTCGAATATGAGCGACTGTGAAATACATGACTGCAAATCTATTCAGAAGTGTATGGGAGCTGCTGAATCACAGCCTGAACCTTTGATTAGTTATCTGAGGCAAGCAGTATGTCAGTCCTGGAAGCACAGGACAGCAATTCACCTGTGCTGCAGGAAGGGGTGGAGCCAGGCTCCACCTCTCCTAGACCCATTTAAGTGCTGACTGCCAGGGAGGAAGGATCTCTTCTGAGAGATCCACTCCTTTGGAGCCCTCTGCAGCGAGCCCTCTGCACGGGTAAGCGTTCCACCTATTTTCTCTTTGTTACCCTTGTGCCCAACTCTTTTGTTGGTTTATTTTCACACCTTGACTATACATCTATTTTTGATTGTACTTTTCAATTATATTATTTTTCCTTGATTGTACAACTTTTCAATTATATTATTTTTCCTTGATTGTACAACTTTTCAATTATATTATTTTTCCTTGATTGTACAACAAGTCAAAAAATTAGAACACCAATGATACAATGACCAAATGGTCCAGCCTGAAGAAAACATTTCTCCAAGCGTGACATGCCATGGGGCTCTTTGCATCCTGCCTGCAGCTCCCTTACCCTGGCACATTCTCCCATCTGCAGCAATGGTGAGGCCTTTTGGACAGGAGCAGTGGTAGGATCCCATGGTGTTGTGGCAGGCGTGGGAACAGGGATTTTGCACAGCACATTCATCTTCATCTGTGGGAAGGAAACATTTGAAAAAAATGTTTACAAGACATAACAACAGTGACATTCAGAGGAGCTGTATGTCTGTGTGGCCCAGGCTACATTCTCCTCCATACCAGGCTGTCCTCGGCACCTTGCCACTCCCACTCTGTTCCTGCACTGTGAGAGCAACACGTGGAATGCCCCTTTGCAGCATGCCCCCATTACACATTACGAACATCCTTTGCTTGCATGGCCGGTGGTCAGCAGAGCTACACTAGGCATCTGCCGGCACACACATCAGGAAACCATGCTGCAATCCCTGGGCACTTTGAGAGGCCTGAATCTGGGAATAAGAGCATGAAAGTGCTATGATAGACTTTCCACTTGTAATCACAATAACCAACCCCTTGAAGCCTCCATTATTACACCCCACTGCTATACATTAAGGGAACTAGAATTCACACACAGTAGAGCCTTCATGTCTAATTTAAGATTTTGCTTCTTGCTTTTATCAGATGGCATACAATAGGCTCCTCAGGATCCTGCTTGCAGTCCATCTGCAGGACGGGTCACTGCTGTAATGAAGGTAATGAAGGTTTGACACAGTCTCTTTCATAGAATCTCTTTGCAACAAAACAGATGGAACTCAGTGCTCTATTTAGACTTCTTAGACAGACTTGCCAGGATTGTTACATTTTCTGTATTATAAGTTTTGAACACATACTTTTTTACCAAAAATACTGCAAGAAGAAAAATAGTTTAGCAGCTGTATTTTCAGCTTTCCTGATTTTAAAATTTCCTGGTGGAAATCTAAAAATTTTTCTTATTAATTCCATTAATTTTTAAACGTTTGAGGGGCAATGAATTAAGTCCACAAAACCATATCAAATATTGCTTCCTGAAGCAAACATGACCCAGTCACCAAGAGGAGACAGCTAAAAAGCTCATAACTTTCTTTACACATTTGCTACCCAAGCAACAGCTGGTTTTCAGTGGGCTGCTCTCTATGATGCCAACACTCATCCCCCTCCTCACAGAGCTCTCCACTGCGCTGCAGGCTCAGTGAGCACAGCTGCTCAGCAGTCCCACTTTGCATCACAATGCCGACGGAAAGTTGCCTGGGAACTGTTTCTGAGCTCTGGGCCCACATCTGTCCATTGGTGGCAGCTTCCACTTCTTGGAGTGTGCTCTGCACACTCAGGAGCTCTGAATAAAAGGGATGAAGATGCAGCTGTCTGATTATATATTAAACTTGTCACATCATTACCTGTACAGTAAGGCCCAGATGAGTCCAACTGAAACCCAGCAGGACACAGATTGCTATGATCTCCTGTATGGTAAAAGAAACACATGTTACTTGTGGATGAAAATAATGCTGTACTATGAAGAAAATCCTTTAATATTAGGAATTGCAGCCCAGCTGTTAGAAATAAATCTTTCAGGATAGCTTGTTCTTCTTGGACATTAAAATTCACTGTGGAAGAACACAAGTACATACTCTTATCAACAGGAAAAATCTTATCAATGGAAAATTTTCATAGAGCCTTCTGGAAATCCACACGTATTTTACTCTACACTTGTACCTTGAAAAAAATGATCCAATAAAGATGACTTTTAAAAAATGCAGCATATTAATTGTTGGAGAAAATAAATACAATGTCAGTTTCTAAAAGTATGGCCAGATTTAGACACAGACATGACTTGCTTTGGAGACCTCCTTTTATCAGGCCTATTTTTTTTTAATGGAAAAGAAAATCCCATTTGACTTTCAAACTTTTGAGTGAATTCATAGCCTGCAACAGGGAAAAAACCTTATTTTACTGTATTTGAAAGACTGAGATAGGCAGTGCCACTGCCTTGTTTACTTTCAAACCTGAGTTAT
Organism: Perdix hodgsoniae; assembly: GCA_035772895.1. Classification (NCBI taxonomy): domain Eukaryota; kingdom Metazoa; phylum Chordata; class Aves; order Galliformes; family Phasianidae; genus Perdix; species Perdix hodgsoniae. The sequence continues at coordinate 402,258 of JAPSGF010000139.1, forward strand.
TTCATTTGAAAAATATGGGGCTGAAAGAAAACACATGTTTAAGTACTACACAAGAAGAACATGGATCACTCTACTGACTAATAATGACTTCTCTAAGGAAGACTCACCCACATGAATATGCTCTGTTCCTTCAAATCGTGTTGGTAAAAGGCCAGCAGAAGCCAGCAGCTAGTGATGGGTCAGCAACAAGGCTTGGTGCCTCAGGCCAAGAAGCCATAAGTTCACCACCTCTCAGGCAGCAGCAGGTTTAGCAGTGCCCACCCAGCACTGCATAACTGCACTACAGGCACAGTATCTCATCCGCCTTTAAAAACATCCACAAAGTATCAAGAAAGTTTTCAAGCTGAGCTCAGCATCATGTTTTCGGTATGTTTCAAATACTTCTCTAGAAGAACAATCTTCAGAATTACTTGCAAAACTCCACGCTAAAGCAGTTAAAATGTTCCTTGTTCTTCTGCCTCCGTAACCTCGTTACCAAGTTACATCTGTATGGGCTTTGGAGCAAGAAGAAAATCCTCTGGAACAACTATGCAAAGTAAAATCCTACCTACACTGTCCCCTACTCAAAAGGGACACGGGTGGGACATTTTGGGGAAGCAAAGGTACACACATGGAAATGGAGAATATTTGAGGCTGCCTATTTGAAGCTACTGCTCATGCTATGAGTTAACATCAGCAATGGCAAACTGAGATCATACACGGGAACTGCAGAGGAACAGAAAGTGCAAAATGCAGCAGCTTTTACATGTTAATCTATAGGTTTATTAATGAGACATACAGGTCCCAGGATCTACAATAACGTTAACTGAATGAGCAGTTCCTCTTTCAAAGCCATAACTAGCTTTGAGAATAAAGGCAAAGAATGCTAGTAAATCAGTATATCAGTTATTGCTGTTTTTTCCTAACAGACTTGAACAATACCTTTTGAAATGGAAGCGTGGATTTTAAAAGCCAAAGTTTCTTCCAGCGGGTTGTACTCTGTTGTGATAGAGGAAGCATGGAGTGTTTCCACCAAAAAAGGCATTTTTCCTTTGGTGTGATCATAGGTGATAGTGTGGTTCCATGTGTAGGGAACACTAACTCCATCCACAGCAAACAGGCGAGTGGAGTGGGCATACAGCTGCCCAGGGCCGGTCTGAATGTAGTCTTCTGTGTAATCCTGAAACAGCCAATATCAGCCACTGAGTGCAGCTAACAACACTGTGCTCTTCATATTTTGAAGGAGTATATGATACATTCCGAAAATCGTTTTTCTCTTAACAGCTGAACAAACTGTACTGCACACAACATGTTTTTTTATTATTTTTTTTAACCCTTAATTTGCCTGCTGAATCTTACCAGCATCTGTTATTTTTCCTTTGATAAGAAACAGGCTGATGACCCTGATGATGGAAGTTACAGTGAAGAATATCCTACAAAGCCTAAACAGATTGGTCAAAGCAATCTTTTGAAGTCTAAATATTTTTGTATTCTAAATCAAATTCTAAAAACATGCTAAATAAACAACCAGAGAAAAGACACATTTATATCACAAAATGGTATAAATTTTTGGGGATGTTACTTATAGCAATGTATGAAAATACTGAAAATGATATATATTTTTTGCACTGTGGGATATGTTTCAACTGGTTACCTACCAACTAAGTACCAATTATATAAAAACAACTTTAAAGAATAATCTTTCTTTCCCAGTAAAATCAGTTATCAAGCCCTTGATTCTAATCCAAAATTTTCATACCATGCATTATAGCAAGCAAAATGTTCTTTATTTAGTATATTTATATACTAAATAAACAAGGTAGAAAACCAATCCCTTTGTATTAGGAGTACAGGTCAGTGACAGAAGCTTTCTTACTATTAGCAATACCTTACTATTAGAATACCTTTTAGAAAAGAGAGGTAGAATGACTATGGAGTGAGACTGTCATGCAAACCATCATTCCCAAAGAAGTTTGAGGATGTTTTTTTTGTTGTTTTTTTTTTTTAAACACGATTTTGGATATTCAGCCTCTTTCAGAGGAATCGTGTAAGAGTACTGTTTTCCATAAAACAGATCAGCACAAGACAAAGTTTTGATGCTACGGCAGAGAGAAGAGCACGTTGTTACCAACTTGCACCATGACAACATGCAAGATAAGGGTACACAAAATGCCCTATGATGTAATCTCTTAAAATTTTATCAGCCACAAAAGCATTCTGACAGACTATGCGTAACTGCAGCTGCAAACAAATAATCAGTAACATTTTGAAGCTTTTGCAGGGTGCCATGGCATAAAAGAGCTGATGTCATCCTCCAGAAAAGCCATAAGATCAGGCAGGCATTAGACACAGACCTCTATTAAAAGACACACAGCTCTACTAAAAGCCTCGTGCCTAGCTGTGGTGTGTGGCCCCAAAGACAGTTCCATGCCTCCTTCTAACACCTAAAAATCTTGAGTGACCATTCCTATTTTTGTGATGGCATTTTTTAGCTTTTGAGGGCAATGTTAGCACCTGTCAACTGAACTAGGTATTAAAATAGTTATGCACAGTAGAATAGTTGTCAGGACTTAATGCCTACCTCTTTAATACAGATGAGAAAGGAAGTGTGCAACAATGAAAGAAGAAAGGCTGGTATCTGAGAGTGGATTTACCTTCATGTCAACATTAGCTAGTGGCTGCAGCTGCAGAACATGGCCATTCACAACAACATCCAGCAGTAAGGCTCCATCCAAATCCAAACCCCGGGCAATGTGAGTTATTCGCAGAACCTCTCCTGTGAATTTTAAAAGCATGCAGATTTATAAAGCATCCTAACTAGGGAGTCCTGCAAGCCAAGGACTATCTGAATTGGATCACTTGACCACTTATCTCATGCTAATATTTTTATAAAGCATACCATGCCTATAACATAAGCATTATGTGTTCTCAACTATAACTCTAAAAGCTATGTTTAAAACTCTGAAAGCCACAGGCATTCAGAAAATAGCAGCATAAGCATTAAGAATCAAAATTCAGCACTGGTGATGAGATTCTTTTAAAGGGATGCAGTATCTGTCACGCTTGCTGGAAAGACATGGTGCATCACAGGTAACAACCAGTTGCAAATTCCACTTGGGTTTCTCTCTTGAATATCGCGTCAGTGAGCGTAAATCCATTCATTGCTTCTCCAATTTCTTTTGCAGTTGTCCAATAGACTGGGCTCAGAATAGAAACAAGCTTTCTCAGTGCTGGACCTGAAAGAAATCCAATGTAATATATGAGGGCTTTTTCCCAATGCTAAGTGTCCCCCCCATCAGCAAGTGTTGACTATGAAGCCAAAATAAGAATATAATCTAAAATATGAGTAATCCATAAGATTAAGACTATGAAAAATTCAGAGGATGTATAGATATTAATATTCTAAGAATAAGTACTGAAGATTCCTTTTTCCTCTCTTGGTCTGAAAAGTTAGATCAGTTTCTCCAGTGACCCCTGATAAAATGAACTAACACTGCACAGAATTCAACCTGGTTCTAGAAAAAATAAAAGTGATAAAAAATAGTAAAAAGCCTACCAAGGCTCCGAGGGATGCTTGTAATCTTTGCTTGTATTACTCTAGATTCAGAGTTTGAGCTGTCTGTTACTGTGGCATTCAGGAAAGCAATTCCAAACTCAATATTGTTGATGTTTCCAATGATGCTGCCTTGGGCACGTGAAGGCCCACCTGTGCAGGAGAGGAATGGGATGTAGGGAAAAAAAAAAACCAAAAACACAAAACCATGACTGATATTATGGGAGAGAGAAAAGCCAGAAATATTACCCATGTGGGTATTTCTGCTTATATTACTACACTAATTGCAACAGTCAAGCTTGCAACCTGCGGATAACAGTGTGCTGTTCATATGTGATCTGAGATACGTGCACAGTAACACCGGAACTGCCTTATATCCACATCTCTTAAAAGCAGCAATTGTTTAAGAGCACACACTAGTGCTGCGTAACAGGATACAACAACAAACGTATTCAACAGCTGTTGCAGAGGAGATGTAAGCCAAGAAAATGTGCCAGTCTGATTAGGAGTGCAGCAGTCTTTCACAACACTCCCGTAATACATAGGCTGAAAATTAACTCACCAGGACACGCTTGACTATTACACCTGGATATCTGGAAGGAGTCTCCAGGACAAGGATGGCCATGATATAGAGGGGCAGGATTCCTGCACAGGCGTGTTCGGGTCTGCTCTCCTCCGCCACAAGAAGCAGAGCACTGGCTCCATGTCTGCCATGGCCCCCAGTTTCCATTCACTAAAAGAAAGAGAGAATGAGGAAGTGAACCTTAAAATATTTCAGGCTGTATCAGTAATGCGTTTTGTGTCATTAGTTTTTGATGGAACTAACATGACAAAGAAAAGAAATAGTATCACAAGAAGAGACACATAATCACCCACTTCTCAACTTCTGTCAGTTGCCCTCAGCAAGAGGTTCTATAAAGATTCCTTTTCCCAGTCTCTCTACATCTGCCCCTGAGACTGTCAGGCTACACAGAACTGGTGGCGAATGGAGTGAAATCCAGCTAGTGACTGGTCACAAGTGGTGTTCCCCAGGTGTCTGTACTGGGGCCTGTCCTGTTTAATATCTTTACTGGTGATCTCCTGGATGAGGAGATTGAGTGCACCCTCAGTAAGTTTGCAGATGACACCAAGCTGGGACTAAGTGTAGATCTGCCTGCGGGTAGGAAGGCCATACAGAGTGATCTGGACAAGCTGGATAGATGGGCTGAGGCCGATGGCATGAAGTTCAACAAGACCAAGTGCCAGGTCCTGCCCTTTGGCCACAATAACCCAAAGATCACTACAGACTTGAGGCAGAGTGGCTGCAGGACTGTGTGGAAGAAAGCGACCTTAGGGTGTTGGTCAGCACTCAGCTGAACATGAGCCAGCAGTGTGTCCAGGTGGCCACAAAGGCCAATGGCATCCTGACTGCTATCAGCAAAGTGCAGCCAGGAGAAGCAGGGAAGTAACTGTCCCTCTGTAACCCTGGTGAGGTCACACCTCGAGTACTGTGTTCAGCTTTGGACCCCTTGCTACAAGAATGACTTTGACCCCGTGCAGCGTGTCCAGAGAAGGGCAATTAAGTTGGTGAGAAGTCTGGAGCACGAGTCCCGTGCGGAACGGCTGAGGGAACCGGGATTGCTTAGGTTGGAGAAGAGGCTCAGGGGAGATCTTACTGCTCTCTACAACTGCTTGAAAGGAGGTTGTGGCGAGGTGGGGGCCAGCCTCTTCTCCCATATAGCTAGCAATAGCAGAGGAATGGCCTCAAGTTGTGCCAGGGGAGATTCAGGTTGGATGTAAAGAAACATTTATTCTCCAAAAGAGCGGCCAGGTGCTGAAGTCAGCTGCCCAGGGAGGCCGTGGAGTCATTGTCCCTGAAGGTGTTTAAGAACCATTTAAATGTTGCACTAAGGGACATGGTTTCGTAGAGAAATACTGTAGGTGGAAGTAACCATCCACTGGATGATCTTGGAGGTCTTTTCCACCCTAGGCGATTCTATGATTTCAAGATTAAGAATCACAGTCAAACGTATGCAGATCCACCAAAAAACAGTTCATACTGAAGAGCTGTCAATATTCAGAATCCCCTGTCATCCTTTCTGCTTGTCTCTCACTAGAGGAACAACCCAGCTGCTCAGAGCTTTGGGAGCACCATTCTTCAAAAGAATTATCTGAAACTGCCTGGGTATAAGACTGATGGAAGATTACAACAAACCAAACAAACCATAAATCTCAAAAATAAAGAAAACGTTCTGTTGATCCAAATGCTCACAGGAGATCAATTAGATTTGGCCAAATTACACAGGGTGGGAAGAAGTCTCCAAAGCACAGCCTCAATAACAACAGCTGACAAGATGAGAATGTGACTGTACACAGCATGAACAGAGCATCTGGAGATGTTTTATCAGTTGGTGCTGACGGTTGCTCAAAACTGACAAGGAGAAGGTAACAATGAAAAATTTCACATAACCATCAGCCAAATTAAATATTAACCAGGGAAATACCAGGAAACTTGAGTAAAGTGAAGTCAGTTTGAAAAGTGGTATTGGATTTACATGGAAAGGTTTTGGTAGCAGGAGAGGCTGTAGCAGAGCAGAGCCAGCTCCTGTTGTAGTGCAGGTCGTCCCCTGCAACCCGGGGGCACCATGTGGAGCAGGGCAGCCACAGAAGAGCCCACGGTGCAGCAAGTGGCTGTGACCTGCAGGAGGAGCTCCAGGCCGGAGTTGCAGCCGTGGAGAGGGCTGGGCGAGAAGCGGTGGGGCAGGGCGGCTGGGCGAGCTGCCGCCTGTGCGGCTATGCTGGAGCAGCGCCTGAAGGGTGGGCCCTGTAGGACAGACGTGTGCTAGAACAATTTGGGAAGGACAACATCATATGGTACGGACCCAAGCCGGAGCAGTGCTTGAAGAGCTGCATGCAGCCTGTGGGAAGCCCATGGGATCAGTTTGGAGAGAACAGCACCCGTAGGAGGGACCCCAAGTGCAGCAGGGGCAGACCACAGAGGAGCAGCAGAGATGGACAGTGACAGACTGACTACAGAACCCCATTCCCTGCTCCCCTGTGCTACTTGGTGGGAGGAGGCAGAAGATGGATGGAGCTAAGATGTTTTTAGCTGGATTTAGTTTTCAGTGCTCTAGTTTGCTATTACATAATTGGCAACCAACTATATTGATCTCCCTATGCTGAGTCTGTTTTGCCCATGACAGTAACTGGCATACAATCTTCCTGCTCCTCTTATCTCAACCCACAAGATTTTTTTTCCATCTTATTTTCTCTCCCTCTCCTTCTGAGGTGGGAACATGTGGTGATGAGTGCTGAGCTCCTACCAGTCCTAAGTCACCAGAGAAGTAAAAATACACATGAAGATCTGTGGCTGTGGGGAGAAACCCAGGTAAGACGAGGGTAAACAACCAAAGCAAACTGGGCTCAGTGCTGCCAGACGTTGTCCCACTGGTCTCACCGTCTGCCAGTGGAGTGTTGTTCCCCAGCACACTGCGAGCAGAACGCACCCAAGCCAGGGGGGTGACGGCAGCGGGCAGCAAGCCCCCGCACACCCACAGCCCGGGGGTGAAGTGTGGCCTGTTCGGGGGCTTTGCTACTGCAGTGCCGGTCAGCAGGGTGTTAGAAGTGGCACACCTACACACAAAGCTACCGCATTACTTCCACACTGAAGGTATGGGGGTATGCACAAAGGAGGGATTTCATGATTTGTTATATAAAAAAAAATATTAGTAATTTAATTAAAACCCTTTTCTAGGATGAATTATGGAAAGAAACTTAGACATTTGTAGGTGTTCAGTAAGTCTCTAGCATAGTGGTTTATATCCTATATTGCCAGCAGTGATCCTGAACATGTAAGGTCATTGATTCTTGCGTTAATAAACCAGTTAACTGCTTTGATCATAGCTTGATTTAAACCACGTGGATTTAGCATCCTTCCCTGCTCCTGGAATAAGCTATGGAAGTTTGCTGGAAGCCTCATGAACTGTATTTACCATAAAGCAAAAGCATAATTATTAGGTTTACGAGAGATTTTCATATACTTTTGCCTGTTAAGGATTATTCTAGCTCATTTTGGTAAAATCTAGCATGTGAATGAGGAAATCATGGTAGGTGATGGTCATTAAAAAAAATGAGAGTGGATTTCTAGGTTGTATAACATTGCAGATAACGAAAGGAATGTTCTGCATTCCTCTTAGAACACAACCATCCCTTAACTGTTCTGTGTGATGTGCAGCACTATGGAGGCACTCACCGGGGCACAAGTCAGAGCCACACCGCTGGATCTGCATGTCAGCCCCTGCACAGGCCCTGCCGCCGCTGCTGGGGCGAGGGCTGTCACAGCCCCGGTACCGCCTTGCCTGCCCACCGTTGCACGAGCGGCTGCACGCTCCCCAGCTGCCCCAAGGGCCCCAGCTGCCATGAACTGTGAAAACAAATGTCAGATTTTATGCAACTTAATAGTACATAATAAAAAGAGACATTCAAGGTAGGCAAATATTCCTATTGAACAGTAACCTGTTTTTTTTTCTTTCATAAACAAAAAGGAAAAGTCAGACTTAAAGATCAAGTTATTTTGTCCAATACTCAGTGATTTCTTGGTATGCAATAACCAACTCCGGAACACCACAGCTCATTAAGTGACTAATGCAGAAAGCATTGCAGCACATCTCACTAACAAAACAACTCACCAGATCATGGTGTGAGTTGCAGAGTTCAGATTTGCATTACTTTGTGCCTGGACAGCTGTGACTTTACAGAGGTGCACAACCAGGTCAGCTTGATGACTGATGACCTTGGAGGCCTTTCCCAGACCATGTGATTCTGAGTTTCTGAGACCTCTGACAGTCCTGCAGGTGCTTATACACCAGCTGCTGCTGGTTTGTGTTCCCAAGAAGTGTTTAAAATGCCCCAGTCTTGCAGGGAGATGGAAAGATTATCTTGCCTGTGTTCAGATTCCCTGATTTTTCTGCATATATTGGGAGTACAGATGTGATTTGTGGAGGCCTTCCTTCCTCTCATCCACCCCTACAAATCCATCAAGTGGACAAGCAGCCTAACTGAAAGCACTCACCAGGACAAGGATCGCTGTTGCAAAAATCAACTTGTATGTCGTTTCCTTCACATCTGTGACCTCCAAACTGTGGGGCTGGGTCTGAGCACTGGCGTGTTCTCTGACTGCTGCCTCCACCACAGGACACAGTGCAGGCGCTCCAGCTACCCCATGGGGCCCACTTCCCGTCCACTGATGAGAAAGGCACAGCAAGGAACAGTTACAGCCTCTAATGTTGGAGATAAAGTGAGTCAGAGTTACACAAGGGTGATGCTGATTGCTGTACATTACTGACCCTCCCTGTAGAACATCTCAGATACACAGGGGTATCTACATATGGATTTTCAGGAGTGAAAGCTGGAGAACAGCACGATCTGTAGGTAAGTTGTGGTCCTACTACATTCATGGTCAGGGATCACTGAGTCCTCGTGCTCAGCCATTCCGTTAGCTTTAGATATTCATGCATAAAGTAGTCCCTGAAATCACCGCATTGGGCAGACTGTAATGTAACAGCCAAGGATTCAGGATGCTGTGTAACGGAGGGGATACAAGGACTGAAGAAGAAATCCCACGTTAGGTCTACAAAGGAATGTTGAAGACTGGGAGAGACCTCTGAAAATAGAAGGCTTGAATGGAATTTTTTCAGGGATTACAGTTTTAGAACTGAAAAATATTAGACATAAGCAGAATTTGGAAACTGCTATTTCGTCTCTTTCTATCTGACATATCTTACCTGGGCAGCGCCTCTTGCTGCAGACCTGCCTCTGTGCATCAGGCCCGTGACAGTGGGACCCACCATGTGAGGGAGGGGGGCTGCTGCAGAGCCGCAGCCGCGTCTGGGTGCCTTTCCCACAGCTCTCGCTGCACGGGCCCCACGGAAGCCAGGAGCTCCATTCACCATCAACTGCAAAGTCAGCACAGCCACACAACTGTTTAAACCATACAGCTGCTTTAACTTGACATTACAGCTACACAGCCGATGGCAATAAAAACAAACAAAAGCAAAACAAAAAAATCAACTAACTTTTAAAATATCAATAAATAAAATACTCTGAATAAGCCCTAAAAAAAACCTTTGCTTCGAGCAACAGCTGAACCAGATGAGAAGTTTCCAGAAGAGTTTCCTTTTCATTTCCTGAATATATCTCCTCACCTGATTAGAACCTTTGAACAGCAGAACAGAATGATTTGATCAAATCTGGTATTAACTGGATGTGACTGCCTTGTGTTAGGCCAAAAGTCTCAGCCTGGGAAGGGCATGCTAGCAAAAACCTGGCACAGTGCCTTTGGTGGCTACCAGTAAGCAGAGGCCAGAATGACTCTGTTACCAAGATCTACAGAAATGAATCTCAGACTATGGATGGACACTTAACTTTGTGGCAGCAGCAAAGCCAGGCAAATGGGAAAAATACATATTATGAAAACTCTGCAGAAGGAAACATGCCAGCAGTGATAGGCTATGAATAAACTACATGCTGTCAAATGCAGTAAGTAGTACCAAGACAGGAAAGAAACCGTAACATGCAGCTATCTAGGAGAAACACTTGACTGAAAATTTTAAAAGCAGAGGAAACGTACCACTAATTTCTTACATTCTTATTAGTGTGCTTTATGTGGTCTTTGTTTTTTTCCATTTTAATAGGCTTTATGGGGTAGGTTTAGAGTAGCAAATGCTACTCTGTGAGCAGATGGGCCACATCAAAAAACAAAATTAGCATTTTTATTGAGTGGGGAAAAGAAAGAAATTGCTGGAAAAAAGCCCCTTAACACAGACATTTCTACAATAATGTTCTCTTACCTGGACAAGGCCCAACATTGCACATGATGAAATCCACAGCACTGCCATTGCATGGCTTTCCACTGTGCTGGGCTGGTGGGTTGCTGCAGGTTCTGGTTCTGGTCCTGTTCCCTTCTCCACAGCTCTTTGAACACTCCTCCCAAAGCCCCCATTCAGACCAGTTGCCATCAACTAAGAAACAGAAATTTTCAGCTTTAATTAAAATACTTTAAAACAAACAAACAGAAAACTGTGTGTGCATAAACCTCCTTTCCACAAAATTCAAGATGAATTTCACCCTGTCAGAAAAATCCATTTGTCATGAAGATCCATGGTGAAAATGGTATATTACTGAGGTACCTGACATAAGGCAAATTAAAAATATCAATCTATTAAGTACCTGGACATGGCTTGTTGTGGCAGCTGCGCACATCTGTGTCAGGCCCTTCACACGGTCTCCCACCATTTGCTGGAAGGGGGTTGTTGCATCTACGAGCACGCTCCTGAACACCCTGACCACATGTTACGCTGCAGGGTTGCCATTCAAGCCAATCCGAAAATCCACCATGCACTGCAGTGGGAAAAATGTGCTCTGTTGGGAACATGTACTTATGATGATAGCTTTTAGACTGAGAGAGAGGAAAGACCAAAATGTACTTCAGAGGCCATGCTTGGAAATCCCACCTGCTTCATGTCCTCACTACCACAGAAGTTTATTAATTCAGAGATCACCTCAGATGCTCTGAAACAGTTTATGTTCCTAAATGCTTTTTTTCAGAGACATGATTATATACATTCTGAGGATGGGATCAAGTTCAAGATCTTTCATTATTGTTTATGTACAGCTAGATGAGTGCAATCAGAGGAACAAAACAGCATGAAGCACAAACTCACTAAGACATCTCTAACATGCACCTAATTCGTACATGGAAGGGATAAGATAAAGTCTTGTTGTTAGTCAAGTAATGCTGGAATCTACTAGTTCAAAAGTTATTGCCCTGTATTTTGTGCACTTACCCTGGACAGTCAGTGGAACTGTAACAAGCACAGATCCCATTAGATTCCTCGCTACACACTCATATTCAGATGTATCTTCCTTTTGTGCTGAAATGATATGTAGGGAGCCATTAGGCAAGACAGTCACCCTGTCATTGTTCACAAGTGGATGACCTTGGCGGGACCATCTGATGGCTGGAGGGGGTTCTCCACTGGCCTGGCAGTTCAGCATTGCTGTAGCACCTGCTTCAACAGTGGTCCCTGCAGGCTCAATGGTGATGACTGGAGGACCTGAAAGAGAAAGGCCTTAGGCAACAGCACATGGGTACATTCTTCCACTATAGTATTATAAGTCTGGTCAGAAAGGGCATAAAAACCTAGCCTCTTTATTTTGACACATTATTATCACTGATCTTCCACTGTCAAACGACAGAACATGCAAGCTAAAACAACACCGATAAGACTGCTTTTAATGTGTAGCAAACTGAGGGCCAAAGCTGGGACTGGGACACAGTCTTCTACATTACGTTTTAAAAAATCTGCTGAAAGATGCTGAAGATCTGCTGAAGATGTCCTGAAAGCAACTGAGATATGAGGCACACATCCAGGTTGCTTGAGTCTACTACCTCAACCATCAGTGAAAAAATTCTATAACCAGTGGAAAAAAAAAATCCAAAATATTATTTCTGCAAAACACAAAATATTGGCATTCATCTCATGTACCTTTCTCGATTTAAAGGTCAGGTCTAGTTTAATCCAGTTCTAAATACAACTGAGAGAAACGGACCCTTTTCAGAAGGTGATTCATCTCCACCTAAGCTGACTGATGATGAATGATCTACATCATCCTCCATGTACTTTCCTTCCTTGATCTCAGTTGCCAGCTTCATTACTAACAGTGAAAGATGAGATTAATCTAACTGAAGTATAGCGAGGTGCCCAACCTTCAAAAACAATGGGAGCTGCAAATGCTGCAAAGGGAGATTACTGCTCTGATTTAGTGGCATGAAGCTTATCATTTAGCGCCTTACTCTGAAGGGTGAGTGTTAGACTGCGTTCCACCACACCAGCATCATTGGTTGCCACACACGTGTAGTCACCAGCATCTTCGTTCTGAAGAACAAAAGGCAAATGGTCATGTACCCACATGGATATAACAAGGGTTTCAGTTTACCTCATGTGAGTGAATCTGCAGTACAACATGGCATACACTGAATTCTAAGAGACACACTGTTAGATTCTATAGTATGTAAGTATATTGCCTTTATTTACAGATGATACTGTAAATTATCTTTACTGTAATTACTCCATTTTTTATTTCCTTTAATTCAGATCAGATCTCTTTTTTTCCTAAATAACTCCAGAGAAGCTATTGTTTCTAGCTCTATTCTAAAATACAGACATGGATTTACAGCCATGGGGCATGGGGGAAGGGTCTTATTTATATTAGGAATTCAGATGTTACAAGGCTTGCAATTGCTTTTCAGCTGATCTGAATGGGCAGAACCCAAGGTCTTTTAAAGGTTCAAAACAAAATTTTCTTTTAATTGCATATCATCAAGATTTCATACACCAAATAATGGTATGTAGAGACGGTCTTTCTGACAATTAAAGGAAATAACAGTTCCCTGATTTTTGTTTAAGTAATTTGAGTATGATTCTAGAGTGAATTAAGGCAATATTTGTTAAAGGTAAACCAGCCCGGATTAAATATCCAGTCTCACTCTTTCAAAACGATATTATCTGGAATACCTGTATTCATTAACTGCAACACAAAAACACATCACAACAGACGAGTGACTCACTACAGTGCCGTAGATAGCAAGAGAACCATTGTTAAGCTGTCGGATCCTCTTGCTAATCTGAATGTCCACTCCTTCTTTGCTCCACTGGATGGTTGGAGGTGGATCCCCTCTGACTTCGCAGTTCAGTATAGCATTACCACCCAAGGGCTCAATTCGGCTAGGATGGTAATCCCCTCTGAAGACTGGAGGCTCTAAAAACACAACAAAAAAAAAAGCAGTTGGTAGCAAACAAATAGTAGAGTCGAAACAAAATACACTGAATGAAATGGTTCAAAGGAATTGTTCATCCCTAACTTAAGGACAAACTGTGAACTTCAGTCTGTTTCTATTTTGTTCCCATCCAAAGACCAGGTACCAAATAATATGTGACAAATGCACAGACTGAGAGAAGAGCAGCAGCTATGTGGAGAAAGAGTTTGGCAGTCTGGTGGACAAATAGCTTGAAGCAAATGAGCAGTGTGTGCTTGCAGCCCACAACTGTATCCAAAAATTCTTTACTTAGAGCACTGCCACAAGCTGCTTATTGGGTTATTAAGCTGCTTATTAAGTTATGGGTGCCCTTTCCCAGGAGGTGTTGAATGCCAGACTGGATGGGCCCCTGCACAGTCTGATCTTCTGGGTGGCAATAAACTCATGGCAGGGGGTTGGAACTATATGATCTTTGAGGTCCCTCACAACCCAAGCTATTTTATGATTCTGCGATTCTCTGTTAATACGAACATGGCTGCAGGAAACTCTGACACTGATCACAACTGCTGTTATTTATACATACCTTTGACATACACAAAACCAATAGCTCTGATGGAGCCAACTGTGTTTTCTGCTGTGCACGCATAGGTACCAGAGTCATCTTTAGATACTCTTCCAATAACAAGTTCACTGTGTCCACTTACATCATCATACTGTGCTGAAGGGAGAACACACAGTTAAGGATTACTTTGATGATTTTAAACATATGCATTCCAATAGTTGATATTTCTTAAGACTGGTTGAACTGGTGAGGGGTCTGGAGCACAAGTCTTATGAGGAACAGCTGAGGGAGCTGGGATTGTTTAGTCTGGAGGAGGCTCAGGGGAGACGTTATTGCACTCTGTAACTTCCTGAAGGGAGGTTGTGATGAGAAGGGGTTTGGCCTCTTCTCCCAGGCAACAAACAGGACTCGAGGAAATGGCCGCAAGTTGTACCATAGGAGGTTTAGGTTGGACATGAGGAAGCACTGGAGTGCCTGTCCAGGGAGGTGGTGGAGTTATCGTCCCTGTCAGTGTTCAAGAAGTGTCCGGATAAGGAACTAAAAGATATGGTTTAACTTATGGTAGCAATGGTGACAGGAGGACGGTTGGACTAGATGAACTTGCAGGTCGTTTCCAAGCCTGCAATTCTATGATTCTATGAATTCAAGTACTATTTAGCAGAAATGGCATTATGCCACTTCATTTCTAAGACTGAATTGCACAGAAAAGTCACGGATATATTTTCCCACATGCACATATTCACAAAAGTTATTCTTCAATTTCAAGCTTTGTGCATCTATATTTTTTGCACTGCTAAGACTTTCTTCATACTTGAGAGAAATATCTTTAGTTGTTGGATGTTGAATAAATGTCATCAAATACTGTGTGTTTTTACTGTGTTACATTATAGGCTACAGCATAGGGACAATTTCTTAATTATCCTTCTTGCAGCTGTGTCTCAGGAGCAATTTAATTACACTACTGCATAATACTTAAGATATTTATTCCATACTCAATCACTGCCTAACAAGCTTATTATCTCCAGGTTTTCTCTCTTTCTTATGCTAAATCAATTGCAGTGCTGTGAAAGGAAAAAATCTAGAGCAGAATGACCAATAACTTGGTGTTTCCCACCTGGAATGATGTTGTTATTAAAAGTCCAAGTTATTTTGGGCACAGGTATCCCAGTTGCTTTGCAAGTTAATCTAAGTTGTTCTCCTTTAGTCAAAGTTACATCTCCAGGCAATTCAGTAAAAGCTGGGAGTACATGAACAACCAGTGTGACAGTATGCGTGTCTTCTCCAGCAGCATTCTTGGCAGTACAGGTGTAAGTGCCAGAATCTTCAGGCTGAAAAAAAAAAGCATTGGGGAAATTTCAGTTGTGCTGTATCTTATGCAATGTTACAGCTTGTAATGGCAGTGGAATATCAAAACATTTGGAAATAACACTTGGTAGAAAAGTTCATCTGAACTCTTGCTTCCTCTGTTTTTGAAAGATGACCGTACACTTGTAGTGATAATTTCTCAGAATGAACAAAAACAAGTTTTTTGCAGATATTTTACTCAGCAATGGAAAATGAAACATTTACAAAGACTTTGAAATATTAAGAACAAGGAAACAAAATAAGAGACTAACCCATAACCTGGTGAAAATGAAGAGAAGTAGGGTTGCATCACATCCAAGCTAGTCAAGTCACATCTTAAATTTAGTGAACTTACAACAACATTGTCCAAAATGAGGTCTCCACCTGGCACAGTCTTATATTTTCCCACTATCTCTGTTAACAGTGCATTGTCCTTCTTCCAGTTTATTACTGGTGTTGGAATTCCATCTGCCACACAGGCCAGAACAGCACGGGAATCCTCTGTGACTGTGTAATGTGCCTCCGTGTTGTGAATCTTGGGTGGAGCTGTAAAAAGAATATGTATATATTTCAATAAACCTTTTAAAGTTCCTTCTTCTGTAAAAACATGCAATACTGGATTGAAGAAATCTGGAACTTCTGTATTGTTTCTTGTATCTACCAATGACTATCCATTAAGCATGCCACAGTGTGTGAAATACATGCAATAAAGAAGAAACTGAGTTAAGGGAATGTAATGCTCTTCCTGAGTTTGAGAAAATGGCTGATACTACAAACCAATAAAATTCACACATCAAATAGCACCATTTTCCTGAACCTCTCCCTTACATCCCAGCTCCTCACCCTCCATAGATCCATGCTGTTATAGTACACCTTGTTTCCATACAGCCCCACTCACTCTGCACAACAAGTTCCATGCTGGAACTGCTGGACCCTGCCACATTTGCAGCTATGCACGTGTAACGGCCCGTGTCACCAGGCTGCACAAACAAAATCTGCAGTGCCCCAGTGCTAAGGATTCTTCTTCTCATGGATTCTGTTACTTGCTGGCCATCTTTATGCCAACTGATCTCTGGCCCAGGGTTGCCTTCAGCCTCGCACTGTAGTGTGACAGACTGATCAACAGGAACAACATAGTCCTTCGGCTGGGACTTGATGACAGGAGGGACTGAAAAAGGATAATGAAAATTTAGAAGAGATTGAGATGATATAAGAAACATGGAATTCTCAGTGAAAACAAGCCTAAAAGCATACGTTGATTCTAAAGTAGACAACTAAAGGGAATAAGCCTCCTGGGCTCTACTTCATGTCACATCACACAGGAAAGCATTAGGACCTGTTGTGTTGCTTATATTTAGGCTTTGCAAACAGAAAACATGCATGAATTTCTTGTCCATAAATCAACCACAACAAGAGTTTAGAACCTTATTTACCTTGAACTCTCAGTTTGATTTTCCCCAAAGCAGTGCCAGCTGGATTTTGAGCAACACACGTATAAGTGCCAGCATCTTCAACAGTTGATTCTGAAATCTGTAAGCTGCCATTGGGAAGAACCATATAACTGTTTCCTGAAACAAATGTAAGCAAAGTATGGATACATTTTTTTTCTTTCTAAAAGAATGGATTTGGATATTCACAAAACGGAGAGAAAGTTTCTGAGTTCCAGCAAATCAGGCTGAATTACAGACTGTAAGAGGATACCTGTTGTCATTATATTGATACCCTCCTTTTGCCATGTTATTATGGGTTGAGGTGTTCCCACTGCTTCACATGGTAACAGAATGGGATTGTTCACAGTGACATCCAGCATCCCTGGCTGAGTTTTGATAGTGGGTGATTCTGTAGAACAAAATGAAAGGCAAAATGCCAACTGGTAAACTTTCAAGGCTAGAAAATAGAAAAGACATTTTAATTACATAACTGAAAGCCTGAGAAGGCTGAATTAACAACAGCTAGCTGGATTCTGTCATCCTTATAAAGAGCTCGTAGAAGTTCTCTTCTACTGACAGTCCAACCTCTGTGCTCATCTTTACTCTGTGGTACAGCCATGTGTTTTCTTTTTGCACCTTACCCTGAACGTGTAGAGTGGCATGCCTATGAGCAGAGCCAGCTGTGTTCCGGGCCACGCAGGTGTACCGACCTGCATGCGCTAACTGAACAGCAGGAATTTCAACAGCACCTACAGCAGAGAGAGAGTGCATTACACCACACAGCAGTGCCCTGCATCCATGGAGCAGCACTCTTCCTAAGAGGTTTATATTTTTATTCTAAATAAAGAATTTCCTTTTTTTAAGGAGTTGTTTGTATCTAATTAATTACTTCTAGATGTGCATAATCAGTCCCTTTCGCTAGTTTTCTGTATCTGGACTCCAGCCATGCACAGTACCTGAAGGGAGAATTCTGTAGCCATCTCCTCTGGGAGGCAACTTTACTCCATTTTTGGTCCAATGAACTGAGGGAACAGGAACCCCTGAGGCAGTGCAGGAAATTACTACTGGAGATAGCTTTGTTACCAAGAGATCTGTGGCTTCATCTGCTATGGATGGGGGCACTAAAAACAAAGATCAGTGTTGGTAGTCCGTTTTCATTTGTTATGAATTCTAGAAAGAAACTTTCTTAGGAATACCAAAGACTTAAGAATATCATAAAATAAACAAAACTGTCATCCTAGCATTGGTATATCCCAAAGAAATTCTAGGTGCCATATGTAAAGTGATATCCCCTTTACCTTGAACAGTGAGCTCAACTACTCTTTGATCTTCTCCTGCATCATTTGACACAGAGCACTCATAGACAGCAGTGTCATCCACAGTGGGAGAAATGATTACTAAGGAACCTGAAGACAGAAGTCTGAACAAAGAAAAGAGAAGAAAGTAAAAGCCAGTGAAATACTTCCTTTTCTTCTCAAGTAATCAGACAACAAATTTTGTCGGCTATATAAAATTACATTTATGTATGGATAGTTTTCAAAGTGCCAAATTAATCCTCATGTATTTTAAACCCACAGTGAAAAGAAAACATCCCTCACCTGTAAGTATTCTGGTTCTGGTCAAGACTAAGCAGATGCCTATTCTTCTTCCAGCTAACTGCTGGCCTAGGAATTCCAGTGGCTTCGCAGGGCAACGTGGTCTGCACATTTACAGTAACTGTAATATTAGTACGTCCAGAAGCAATAGTTGGAGGGACTAAGGACAAACAAAGCCTAGTTATTCAGAATAATTGCACACACGCACACATACATATATACAGAGCTGCTCTGCCTGAACACATTTACTTAATTATTATAAATAGAGTAATTTGGTGGTAATGAACGTAATAAACATGAAGCATTGGATGTGTACAGTCTTTCTATTTCCATGTGGTGTGCACACGATAGGTAACAAGGAAAAAATATTTTCTTTTCATAAACGTTTGGGTTGTATTCCTAAGGCTGTAAATTCCCATTAAAAAAAACAAAACAAAACAAAAAAACAGAGTAACTGAAAAAGGACAAAACTTCCAAGTGTATCAGACTGAACAAGAAAAATGATACAAATGTACTTTAGACTTGTGAAAACATGTATATTTATCTAAAACCAAAACTTTTACCAAGGACTTGCAGATCAATTTGTTTGCGTGCGGTGCCAGCTGCATTAATTGCCATACACATGTATCTTCCTGTGTCAGTAACACGTGCTGAATGTATTTGTAGAGATCCATCCTCTAATATGGAATATCTGAAACAAAGCGACATGGTTCTTCCCCCACTGTCCAATCAACAGAACCATTAGCTATCCTGACGAGACAGAAGACACAGATGACATAGGCTGCACAACAATAGTCTCAAGACGTGGTGTCTAATTTGGGCACATAAAGTTTTCTCATTTATCTCGCTTATCATGGCTACTGTTTCCCAGCACACCCATTTTCCACAAAAGTTATAAAATCAAATTGACACAGTGCTTCTATATACACAATGACAGATTTGCAGATGTCCAGAACACTTTTTTTTTATGGACATTCATTTAATCTCAATAAATAAATAAATAAAAATTTAAAAAAATGTATATTTTATTTTTTTATTTGAAATATTATTGAATTCTTAAGCATTTGCTCAGTCCTAGAAAATGACTAGCTACTTTCCCCCCAAACAGTCAGAAGACAGAAACCATTTACTATAATAAATGTTGATGTTAGACTATATGTATTCAGTTTCACCCATATCAGAAATTAGAAAGGATACTCAAGGAGCTTTTGGTCTACATGACATTGCTTAGCTTCATCATAAAAAGTTCAAATATAAAAAAAATGTATTGTTCAAAATCTTTTTTTTGGTCCGTTTGAAATTTTATTTTATTTTATTTATTTGTTTGTTTATTTTTACAATAGAAGAGTGAAATCCTCAGTACTGCTTCTTTTCTGCAGGACAGCTTCTCCAAACCACTATTTTTCTACATTTTTCATATTTGGGTCTATTTGAAATGAGAGTATTAACAGCAATTCTGAGCTAGGAAACCAAAACTCATTTACAAGTCCTGGATATCTAATTAAGCTTTCTGTACCTGGTGTATTCTTAAAAAACTGGGAAGAATACTTATTTTGACTATGGGAAAATACCTTGTATTGTTTCCATTAAAAACAGCCCCATCTTTCCTCCATGTAATTCTGGGGGTTGGTACTCCTTCTGCAGAACACTCCAGAACAGCAGACGCATTTAAATGGACAGCAGTAGTCTGAGGGCTACTTTGAATTGTTGGAGCCACTGTTAAGGGAAAATCCCAGATGGTATCAGAAAAAGAAATTTTAGGCTATACTAACTGAAACTATTAAATTGAAACACATAAACAGATGCAGTTATGGGTATGACTGTAACAACAGCAATAAGTTTCTGACCATTGTACCTAGTACAAGGTATTTGCTGTGATCCAGTATAGGATAAAAAAACAAGTCTATCTTAAATGCACTTTAAACATCATTTTAGGTAGTTACTGCAAGGATTATCATATAGCTAAATTGCAGAAGAGCTTATGACATTTAATTCAACAAAATAAGACTGAAATTATATCCACGTTGTAATTAAATTAAGGAGAAACAAGAACGACAGCCTTGGAGGGACTCAGTGTAATGCAAGTATATATGACTGAGTTATTAACAGAAAAGATATATGGAAAAAGTTTCTTATCTTTAGTGTGAAAATAGAATCATTTCTCCTCAGTCTACAGTTGAGAAAATAAGTAGGCTTACAATGAAATTCAGGAAGTACCAACAGGCTTATTTCAATAGAGGTCAGGCACTGGGATGCACAGGGCCCTCCAAACGCTATGCTCCTATCATTGCCCACCTGTAGCTTCAGAGAAGCCACAGTTTTCAAGTAACTTGAAAAACTGGTGATGAAACCAGCAAGTCCCCCAAGATACCAGTGAAATGCTTTAACAGTTTGTCTTAATTCGTCAAGGAGCACTTCTCAGTCTTGGATCTGCATTTTCAGTCTGGACATATCCTGCCTCTGAACCAGGATCACAGAATTGCAGAGCTTGGAAGGGACCTCAAGAGATCATTATGCCCAATGCTCCTGCTAAAGCAGGATGAAGGCAGGATGCGTAGCAGGAACATAGCTAGCCAGAGAAGGAGCTGTGATGGGTCTCCAGCTGGTCCCCCAGTGAAGGGGACAGCTGTGGACTAGGATGGTGATACATGTGAGGTAACACACCTGGTCCCATAGTTCAGATACAGCCTAAGTGCCAGTGCTTGGTTAAAAGAGACTTCTAATGCTTTCTTCCCATTTGAAAAATATCATGCAGAGAGCAGAACGCACAAGAATGGATCCATAACTTTACCATGTACTGCCAGCATGAACTCCCTGGTCATTTTTCCTGCAACATTACTTGCCACACATGTATAGTTTGCTGTATCACTGAGGTCAGCATTATTGATTTGCATGTATCGCCCATTGGATAGGATTCGAATTCGAGGAGTTCCCTAAAGAGAGAGAGAGAATTGGATGGATTTAATTTTACCATTGTTCTTTTTCTAAAGATTGAGCATTTTTTTGGTGCAGAGTAAGAACAGCTATGAAAGAAGGCTGAGGTTAATTCAGGGGACTGAATTAACTGCTGGCTTAACTTGGTTCATAGCCATGAAGATAATAGGATAAACCAAATTCTAAGAAGTTATCATTGCTTAGTGGTTACAACTTGAAAACCTCACTGGGAATTGTGCCTCAATAAGATATCTTTTAGGGTTACTATGCCAAAGGGCTTTGGGGTTTTTGTAGAAAAGGGGCAATGAATAACACATCATTCTTACTTTTTTTCCTCAAAATCTATGCACAGTACAAGCAGAAAAAATACCAGTTTCTCTACACTGTTCTTCAAATTTTACAGCCTTGACCAGGATACAGCATAAAGCTTGCCTTCTATGTTTACTAGACAGCATTTCTGGATTGGAGAGCACAACTCTTTTGAGTGCTAAAATGACTCCAGAGCAGCTGCTCAGCAGTCATTTGAAGTCAAAGCTTTCTTTTAATCATAAATAGACTGGATCGGAACTGAATGAACAACCGACAGCAATACCAAATACAAGTGCTCAAAAACCTGACTGGATAAAAAAACAGTTTAAAAAAGAAAATGAAAGAAACAAAACTTTGGATAACATTCCAAGCTGACATTCCAATCTGCTCTTTTGGCTAGGAGACCTGTAGACATAAAACACCACATATGAGTAAAATATCTCCAGCTCTGCACTGCTTTGTACTATCATCCAAGTGCTTTGGTCTCACACCAGGCACCAGCACAGACGTAGCATAACCAGCAGTGTTGGCCTCTCACAGGTGAAATGATAAAAATACACATTCAGCAATTCTTTTAGTGTCTAGATAAAGATAGATTAGGTCAAGATACTTCTATCTACTTATTTTGGTAACACTCGACATATGTTTCCAAATCAATGAAGATTGGGGAGTGCAAGGACTATGACCACAAAGCTATCCCAAGCTAGATCTTTCTAGAATTCTGTTAGAGCAGGTGGTGGAGCTGCACAACTACTTTATTGAACACGGCAAGATCTATTGTTGACTTCAAACACAGTAGAAGACCAATGAAACAAAAACAAACAAAAAATAGGAGAAAAGACACCCTTAATTACAAGGCTATTTCAAAAAGCAGCGATAACTTAAATTGAAGCAACACTACAGTTTGGAACCTTGACATCCTCCAGTCACCTTCTGTCACTGTGAAACTTCAGTGTTTCCAAGGTGAGGGGAATCACATGCTGTATAAGCATCCATAGAGCACCTCTCTTTTCATATTCAGGGAGAATTCTTTCCCAGATGCTTACAAATAATAGGTTATTACACTTCTTTGAGGTTGAGAAAACAGTCAGGCATTTAGGAGGACACTAATGCTTTCCTGGTATCTGGAGTACATGTATATACAAGCTCAGCTGAGAGATGGAATGGATGGTAGTGAACAAAATAAAACTACATCTGCTACATAAGGTACAACTGGTAAGTTAGGAGGCCCACATCTGGACAAAATTTATAACAGCATTACTTTCAAGATTACTGTCAGAGGAGAGCTCACTGTACAAACAGAATGTCCTTACACTGTTATAACCAAGATGCCTCTGTCCTCGCAAATAGACACAAATCTCAGAAGCAAAAGATCTAATATTACATAAGTCAAACCTCAGGTTTTCAGCTGAGTATCTAGGTCCATAATAGTGTTGCTCCACTGCTTTATTTCTGGTATTTCTAAAAGTGTCTTCTTTTCATGGTTTAAATTAGGGAAGATGTAGAATTAATAATAATAATAAATTCAACTACTGCTTAAAACACTAGGTTTTCAAGAAAGACTGAGGTAGAAGTATTCATGTATAACTTCAGGCCTTGTTCCAACTTGCATTCATAAAAACATGTCTGTACCCAGCAATCAAGGGGAGAGCATTTCTCTTACACTTCTTTCTGTCTAGTTTTTGTATGATATGCAAGGTAATATTATTCCCCAGCAGCACTTACTAATATATGATTGCTCACCTTATTCTTGCCATTTCCACAAATATTTTATTCTTATAAGTTTACAACAGTGGAAGAGCCTGAGGAATGGGCTCTCACATGTACTGCACAGAAGCAGGCCTTTGAATGAAGACTACTGGTGGACTACAACTATGGGAGACATATGACTTATGTCTTATGAATTAAGATTTTTTTTCTCTTTATTAATAAATTAAGATCAATAGAGGGAAAATTATTAAGTTGAATTAATAACTGAACTTAAATTGATCTGTTGGAAAGAATCTGGTTTCTAAGTGATCCTAAGGAAGATGATAAATTAAACAAACAAACAAAAAAACCTCCACCACCATTCTACTAAAGTTGTCCTAATCTTGCTAGTTTTCTTTCAGCCACCAGGGACTCTATGCCTTATATGACACTACTTGGAACTATGAGTGAAAGAGATGCATTTGATACCAAACTGTGTTGATTAGTAGCACTTCTTTTCTGTTGTGGTTGTTTTGTTTTCCTTTTCTTTTTTTTTTTCCCCCAACATAAGGAATTGTAATTCCTTCCTAAATACGACTGGAGTATGAGGATGCATAATATACCCAAAGGAAACATATAATGTAGTCTTTTCTCAGCTACCTTTCCTGGGAAGCCATTCAGGAAGTATACCAAAGGCTTCTAGGATTGTTCAGAGGATCCAGGAGGAGCAAGGGATCCCCCTAAAGGAAAAAAGAACAAGTAACAGCGGGATGGCCACTTCACATGCTTGCTAGCTTCAGGTACTCATTGAGGACTAACTGCATTTGTACTGGGGCAACTCGGCTTGAATTTGAGGCACTGTAACTTGACTGCACTGTAGGGGCAAGTGAGCAGAGTAAGAAAAGTCAAGCACTGTGTGTAAAAAATAAAAGGTCCAACAGACTAGCACAAATAATGTAATTGTTAATACCTCTATAAGTTCTCCATTTTTAAACCATGAGATTGTCGGAGGTGGTACAGCATCTGACTTGCATTCCAGTATAACTTGTCTGTTCTGCAACACAGTGAGGTCCTGCAGACCACTGGTACCAGCAATATTAGGAGGAACTGTTACAAAAATTAAGAAGAATAAACACCACAGTTATGAAGTACAATTAAAACCATACTTTAAAAAAAAGCATTTTACTTCTCAATATTTAAGACAAAGGCAAAGCTACAGTGCCACAATTTCATACTACTTTACAATATCTGTGTTAAATACACCACATTTGTTTAACTGGTGAAACTGTTTTTTAAGTCACATATTGGAAACTACTGCGACAGAAATTAAATTAAAATCAATTCTCAGCGAGGGCACTAGCATCACAGCCAGACAGAGCAGAGACCACAGAAGTTCAATAAACTCTTCATCATAAAACATGGCAGTTACAACCCTCAAGAAGAAACCTGAAGCATACTGTAGAACTGCAGAAATTCTGTTTATACTGCCTTTACTGACATTATATTTAATGTATACTAAATGTACATACTTTTTTATATGTACTTTTTTTTTAATATGTACTTTTCTAATGAAAAACTAAGATCTTAGGTATCAGTATACTTTATACTTTTATGTAAGTACAATAAATTCAATTCAGCTGAACAAAGATGCAGATAAGATTCTATAACCTATTCACAACAGAAAGCATGAATTGTATCAGATGGAACTTTCTCTGTTTAATGCATGTCAAAGGAGTCAACCTTATTGAGAAATGTTAATTATCATGAAGTATAATATTTTCTCAAAACACATATTTCTTCTTTAATAATAAGTAACCTGTTAAATGTGATACACACCTTCATAGTTTACAGCTTAATTTAGGAAAGAAATATTCCTCAAACTTACCATGCACTCTTACTAAATATTCCTTATCATCATCCCCTGCTGGGCTAAATGCCAAACACGTGTATCTTCCTGCATCCTCTACCTGGAAACACACGGACAACTTCAGTAAAAGTTACAGCATATGGGAACAATTCAGAAAAACAGTAAAATATAAACACTGACAGCAACAGTTAAAAGTAAAGGCAACAGATAAAGAAAGCCTGAGAAGAAATGAAAAATGTTCTTAGAATCACAAAACTGATTCTCTGGGTTTGGTCTGGGAGGGACCTTAAAGGCAATTCATTTCCAACCCCCTGCTTTGGCCTGGAGCCTTTCTTCTCTAGTTCTGGGAAATCTGCATCTCTTACCACTATGGTATTATGCAGGCATAGCTTAGGAGTGAAAAGACTATAATCTCTGAGGATAATGCACTTCCAGCAAATACATCTTCTCTTCGTGATACTTTCTGCAACAGGCAATCCTGAACATGGAAGCTGCTATACGTATCCATCTATTCAAGACTAAATTCTGGATAGTAAGGAAGCCTTTTTATGCACACATCCATAGCCCGACTGTTATAACATAATGTTATATCTTCTCTTTCCTGCAAGCTTCTCATTATAAAGACAAGAAGTGTTTACTTGACAAACAAAACCAGCAGCAGATTATTTGTCCATCTTCCTGAGCCACATCCCCCTTGTGTTTGGTGACATCCAGTCTGGCTGACTATAGTAGTTCTGTACAGGTTATTTTTCCACGGACTCTTCTACTGTCTGAATTAATCTGAAAGTTTTTGCACTGTCTCTAGTTACTTTTAATTTCCACACAAATGACAGCAAAGGCAGTTTTTTTCTCTTCAATCTGTGGCCTATGCATGTGAGAAGCAAATGGGTATCAGGCAAATCTGAGGTAGTAGAAAGAGGAGAAACGCTGAGGAGGAACTATAAAATAACAAATAGACAGGAAATTAACATAAATAGGCTATAGATGCAGATTATAATATATATGTAATTAGATTTCTACAGATACGTAAAATATAATTATATAACATAATATATTACATAATCTTATAACAGATTATAGATAAAACCAGAAATGAACACAAAAAGGCACAAGTCCCTAGCCTTGATTGTTCAGCTTTCTATGAAAGAAGGATGAACAAATAAAGAGGTTTAGAACTCTAAAATGAACTTGAATAATGCTCAGAAGATGCAGAAATGCTAGGTCACTCTTAACCCACAACACTACCACTTCTTCTGAATAAAAAGAAATCAAGGCAAGGCTTGAAAAGCACATCCTCCAACTGCACATGCAGGAGGAGAACTTTATACAGGGTTTTAAGACCTGCCAAGTTGGTCCTAACAGCAGGCAATTCTCCATGCTTCTCTAGAGTTTCCAGTTTGAGACAACTTTGAAACAGTTGTTTCACCTGAGTGCTGGTTATTCGAAGCCCTTCTCTTATGACATGAATATTGTTGTTCTGCAGAAGCGGGCGCCCATCCTTCATCCATGAGATTTGGGGGATTGGAATGCCAGCAGAGATGCAAAGAAGTTCAAGGGGGTTGTTGACAATCACAGAGAGCTCTTCTGGTTGACCTGAACCATTGATTTGAGGTGGTTCTATGGAAAGAAAAACACTCCTATTGCTTATTGAGTCAAACAGCCTATAAAACCTAACACACAGACTTGTACTTGGTTTGTAGAATTTGCCTGCACTAGTACTATTTCTGGTACTATACAACTGGGTAACTCATGGGATTTTCATCTGTCTCTTTCTAGTAATCTGCATATTTTGTGAAATTAAATTAGAAGTTAGAAATTACTTTAATAGTCTCAGGTAAAAAACTTTATTACATAGTATCAGTGAAGATTTTTATTAGCCCTTTACCTGTTACACATTCAGTTACACCTTTAGCTATGCTATCAACCTGTAAAGCAGAATTTCTACCAGCCAAAGTATATTTCAGTATTCCTGAAAACTTAGGTAAAAATACATATTATTTTACACGTACATCGTTAGTTATCTTCCATTTCCTTACTTATTTCACACAAAAAATGTTTCTTGAAAATATTTTTTCAGCCCTAGAGATTTTTAAATTATTCCCCACATCCACTACCCACAATTTGTTCAACTGACCGGTAAACACTTACCCAACACCTTTAGGGAAAAGTGCTTGCTGATATCTCCTGCTTTATTAGATGCTACACAAGTGTATTTGCCTACGTCACCAATCTCTGCTTTTACAAAATGAAGAACCATTCCTTGGTTACTTAAAGTCTGGTGAGCTCCAAGGCTTAAGGGATGTCCATTTTTAAACCAAGACATAGCAGGGGCAGGAGTGCCATCAGTAAAACATTTCAGTGTAGCTGAACTGCCTTTTGCTACAGTCACTTCCTCTGTTCCTCTTGCATTATCCAGGCTTGGTGGTACTGCAGAGAAACAAAGATCTGATTCACACAGAGTACACACAGAACAGTACACACACAGAAGTTAATTCTGAATATAAAATAAAAGGTAGCATGCAGCTACCTTTCTTCATCGCCTCACACCCCATAAGTTTACGTTAAGTAAGTGAGTTAAAATTCACTTCAAGATCATACATAATCAGTCACTCGAAAAATAAAAAAAAAAAAAGCAACACCTAATGAATGGCAATTCAAACAAGGACTCTTCCAGGGTTAAAACAATTTCAATTAAAAACATAAATATACATTAAAAAGTAAATGTTTTTCTATTTAAGTTTGATACACTCTCGTGGAGTCTACAACTTTGTGTTAGTGTGAAAGAAAACTGAAGACTAGGTTTAAGAAATGAATTGAAGAATAGATCTTTTACACTGAACATTTCAGAGAAACTCACCAAAAATTTGAAGGTTGTAATGCTTGTTGTCCACTCCAGCTCTGCTAGACGCTACACAAGTGTACACACCAGCATCAGCTATTTGCACTCGCACAAGTCTAAGGAGAAAATCAGTTTAATTCAGCTGTAAATGGAATACAGTATTACATTGTTATTACAGCATGACTTGAGTCAAATTTCACTCTTGCTTCCAAGAGCGCTAGCAGGACTGTGCTGATACAGCAAAAGACACAGGCAGCTTAGTTAAAATAAATTAAAACCAACCTGAGAATTTGCCCAGCTGACAGTAACCTGATCCGGGAGGAGACAGACAGAGGAAGGCCATTCTTTAGCCAGTTTATCTGTGGAGAGGGTATTCCAGTAGCAGTACATCCAATATTTATGGAGGTGTCCAAAAGGGCAGTGAGTTCCTCTGGTTCACTTTTACTGCTGGTTATTGTTGGAGGAACTACAATTTGTAAATGTTGAAAAGGACGTGTTAAGATGGGCTTTTAAAATCATTCCACATCGGTATTCTTGCCATGCTTGCAAGCCTAGGAAATGCTACACTTCATATCCCACAGGCATTCCAATCAGAAGAGGCTTTCTTATCTTTTTAAACAATACAACCTCTAACAATAATAATAAGCACTGATAAACAGTAATTTACATAACTAAAGCCAGATGCATAGTTGAATGATAATAGCACTCCCTTTTATTTGTTTGTTCAGGCTACAGCAAAGGAGAGCTTTGGTCTCAGAACCTGAAGCTCAAGAGGAAAGAAAGAAATTTTAGGAGAGAGCAAGTGGTCAAGCATTAGAGGGGATCCCCATCTCTTAAGAGCCAGATGCAAGTTTACAGTTTGCTGCTTAAGATGTTTGCTTCAATAAACCTTCAATACAGTGAAGCTAGAACTGTGCAGGAAGAAGGATAACTTATTAACTTAAGGATGTATATGATAATAGTTTTCAAATACAGGAAGCTTTAAAGTGACTGGTTAAATAGTCTGGAAGATAATTCTAACATAATACGAGTTTTGGCTGTTTCTTTGCTTGGTTTTGTGGTGTGAAAACCTTTTGGTCTTGGAAGCAAGAAGGGACTCACTATAAAAAGGCTCAGACACATAAAGCTCCATGTTCTGACTCTCTTAGGGTCCCACCATACACCAGTTGTAAAGATAAGAAGACAACTTAAGCTAATTATTGCTTGGGCCTCAGCCAATATCCACACAGCCCAAGGGTAAAGAATAACTGTGTTGTCTTGTGTATATTTTTTTGTGTACAAAGAATTTCATCCCAAACTATATCATATTCCTTTAAAACTCTAAATAAGCAATTTCTCAGGATAGAGGAGAGCTTCAGCAATTAGTTTCCTGCCATAGTGCTCATGTTTTACTAATGTACTTTGACAAGAATTAATGCAGATTAACTAAAAACCAAAAAAGCAGTAAATCAGTCCTGAGTGTGTCTCTACAAGAAAAAAAACAAATCACTGCAAGCAGGATTCCTCCATTATGAAATACACCAAAGGAACTAATTTCTGTTTGTCTCAAAACATATTTAACGGTAATTTCAATCATTTCATCATTTGCAGAATACCTGTGTAATATACTGTGCTATCTACAGTACATGAAATTGGAAACATAGGCATGTAGTATTACAGTGAAGACAGGCATTCATTTCTTGGCCCTTTCTTGCGAGTGCTCACAAAGATTATGGACCAAATTTCAGTTTTGTATCTGTGGGAACTCACCATATACACTCAAGCTGAAAATTTGGTCCTCTTCCCCTGCAGGATTAGTAGCCACACAAGTGTATTTTCCTGTATCAGAAGTGAGAGCTCTGAAGATTTTTAATGTGCTGCCATCTGGAGCTACGCTACAAGGAAGGTAATACAACACCGTGAGTTTGTTTATATATTACTGTGACTTGGCAAATAAGCAGTCAATTTCATATATTTAAGTCAAATCCCTCAATCTTCTTGGGAATTTCACTGGAAAACCACTATTTTCTGCAAATTATTATTATTACAGATAGGTAGGAATTTTATCTTAGATACATCCTATTCAACCCTCCAAAATATAATTCCAAATGGGCTTTTGAAGAACATGTAATGAAAAGCATCAAGGTCTTTCCCCTCTAAAGGAACTTAATGAAACTTACAGATCTTTACAGAATTTTATTAATCTGATGAACTTGTGGGAACTTACTAAATGAGAAAGATACAGCTACCATGTATTTCTTCGTATCAAAAGAATAAAAAAAAGTAGTAACAAAGTATACTAGAATGACAAACTAAACAGGGAGATGATGTTCTTAATATGGCTAGCTCGTGACTCAAGCTCTCTTTACACTCTCTTTTTAGAATGTAAAACGAGTAATATATTAATAAAAAAACCTAAAACTCACACTTCCTTTACAGTCTTCAAGTTTTAAATTATACAAGAAGGGAATTCAGCGCCTACTGATTTTTTTACTTGCCTTATTCTTTGTAAGTTGTCACTGGCAACTGTTTTTCCATCTTTAAGCCATTGTACAACAGGTGCTGGCACTCCAGTGGCATTGCATACCAGCTGCACACCTTCTCCCAAGAGGACACCGACCTCACTAGACATTTCAGAGCCAACAATACTAGGAGGAACTAAGAATGTAGGATGGAAGAGAAGGGTAATCAGCAAGAAACGTAATGTAAGCTACAAAAAGTTGTGCTGCAGTAGCTTGGGAGTACTAGAATTTATTGTTTTTCCAACAAAGTACAATATTTTCTAGAAAAGGTTTTGCAAAGATAAATTTAAAGTCACTTTCATAATTCCTGAAAGTCACTGATTTACAATATTGCAAAAAACAAGTATAATTGTCATTGTATTTAATATCTAGCTACCTGCTCAAACAGTGATGGCTAACGTGCAATAACCTCTAGCAATTAAATGCCTGTTTAGCTCTTGAGCATATGCTTAGTACACAGTCAAATGCTCTACAGCATGAGGACCGCTCTGTTGTCCTTAACAGCCACATACTTACTCCATCCTAAACAGCAACTATTTTAGTCAGTTCTCCTACAGAACAAGACAGGCAGACATGTTATGCATCAAGTCAAGACTAGTCCCACCAGTAAGTTTTGAGCATTTGAAGCAACTTAAGTTAAATCTGATCAAACAAGCAATTTAATATTCAATTCCTATACCGGGGATAAATGGGCAGGCAAGCCAGGACACACAGAAACCAACATCCCCAAAGAATGACTGCGTCGCTGAATTAGTTCTATTTGGCCTGCTGATAGTGAGCAGTCATATTTGGACCTGCTGGCAAACTCAGCTCATGGTTCCTGCTCCTCTTCCTCAATCAGTAACTGCTAGCAAGGGAAGGGACAATGGCAGAAAACTGCAGATGCTGTACCAGAAGTGTCTTACTGAACACTGGGAAGCTAGTCAAATTACTGGGAAGAAAGCAAAGGTGGTTGCAGTGTAAGAGTGAAGCATAGGGAGTCAAGAATTAGAGAATTTAGGGTTTATAACAATTTAGGGTTTCATATTTGATTGGGAAAATAATCTTTTAAATAAGAAATTTCTGTCAAGATTTCTTTCCTGTCTCCTAGCAATGGAGGAAAAAAGGCAATAGGTATTACTGCTTCTGAAACCACGTGTTCTACACTTCATCAGCCAGCATAGCTTCAGCGCTCAGCAGTGAAAGGATATGATCAGCAGCAAACAGACACAGCCTTCCCAACAGTTTTCAAGTTCTCCTACTATAAGAACTAAAGAATACTCTATTTCAAGCAAGTTTCTGACTAACAATATATTCTTCTAACAATTTTTCCCACTGCTTGAAAACAATAGAAATATTGATACAGACTTTCCAATTCTCATTTACAGGGTCATACTCAGAAATTACTTGATAATTTTCACTGCACTCATACGCCTTACCTTGAATGGAAAGCACAAAAGTTTTCTGAGCTTTTCCCTCTACATTTGAGGCAATACATGTGTAGGTCCCACTGTCTAGAAGCTGAGAACGAGCAATCTGAAGCTTGCTTCCACCAGATAAAATATGAACTTCAAGAGAATTGGAGTTCTCTGAAAAGATACAAACAAGTAGTCATCCCAAAGAGGCCCCAGAGAGTAAATACTTCTTGAGAATTTTTTTTTCCATCACAATTAAAAAACAAAGAAAAAAAATTCCTATCAGTTAACATAAGAGTCTGTCTAGAGACAGATGAAGAAGAAACAAAAAAATAGACTACAAACAGCATAGCAGTACCCCAAAGGTGAGGGAGGGGGGCAAAAGAGCAGCAAAGAGCACGACAGAATGTTACCTAGTGGTTTTCCATTCTTAAGCCAGACCAGTGTTGGTGGAGGAATTCCAGTAGCATCACACATGAAAGCAACAGGATTACTGACTGTTTCACTGATCAACTCCTCTTCAGGGCCTTCGATATTTGGTGGCACTATAAGTTGAATGGAAGCAGTAAGAGTAGTTTGCTTAGGAAATATTTTTGTAAACTGATCTTGAATTTTGTACTCTACAATGTTAATAACATTATAATACATAAATACTGCAGAAAATGTGGAGGGTGCTCACCGTAAACGTTAAGATGGAAATTTTTATCATCTCGCCCTACTATATTCATAGCTTTGCACACATATTCGCCAGTGTCAGAAACCTAGAATAAAAAATAATTAAAAAAAAACCCCACCTTACTATGTAGATCTTACTTTAATGCTACAATATAGAGATATTAACAGCTTTTGCCAACTCAAATTCTTTTCAAAGAATGAAAGGCCTCCAATAAATATATCTCTTACATTCAATTAGTAATATACACCCATAAAGAAAACAAAAATAATCACCTGACAGTAGTGGCAGATGCAGCATTCCACAAGCACACCTACCTCAGCACCCTTGATTTGCAATGTTTGCCCATCTGCTAAGATCTCCATATTTGCAGACTCTGAAATTATACGCCTGTTCTTGTACCAGGTGATGACTGGGGGTGGGACAGCACTGGCTTCACACTTTAACATCACTGGGGTGCCAACTCTCACGTTGAACACTGTCACTGAGGTTCCACTATGGTCTTTGATGCTTGGGGGGACTGTAGAAGAAGAACAGAGTTATTTCTGCCTTAGTTCTGTGAAGCCAAAAAAAAAAACCCAACAAAAAAACAAAAAAACCTAAAAAAAACCCAAATACTGCACTTTATCTTAGGAAAACAATTAGAAGAAAAACAAACCAAGGACAGTTAGGAAGCTCTTTTTCCGACTTTCCCCAGCTTGGTTTCTTGCAATACAAGTATATTCACCATCATCTGACAGTTTGGCTTGGGGAATCTGCAGAGTCCGAGCACCTGAAGAAAAAGCAGAAGTCCTGAGACTTATTCTGTGGGTATGGTATCAGTTTCAAATGTTTTCTTAGAACTGTGTCCCCAACAGATGGAGCACAGGCTAACACTGACCTTGGATTCCACTAACCTTGGATTTAAAAACACACCACATTGCCATTGTTTTTTGGGATTTGTAAATCCATTAAAAAAGCCAAAGAATACAATTTTAGGACAGATTTCACTGATGCTTTTACATTTAATGCTCCTTTTAATGCTCCTATTATGTCTGTTTATTTT
The DNA here is from genome assembly GCA_035772895.1 of Perdix hodgsoniae. Lineage (NCBI taxonomy): Eukaryota > Metazoa > Chordata > Aves > Galliformes > Phasianidae > Perdix > Perdix hodgsoniae. The sequence goes on from JAPSGF010000139.1 coordinate 435,768, forward strand.
GTGGCTGCTAAATTCTCTTTGCTAACTTCACCATGCTCCTTTTCCTTACTTCTGTCACTATTCCAGCCTTTATCCCCTAGTCTTCACTGCCTCCACCCATGAAGCTACTGTCTGTGCCTACATTACTAATTTGCACAGTGTCTGTACTGCCATTAAGCAGATTTCACACCTGCACTTCAGTTTACGCTGTAATGCAGACCCCCAGCCACATAACAGCTGCAGGACAGGACTGAGCACCCCAGCAAGTGATCTGCATGAGATATCCTGGGCAGAAGATATCCAGCAGGAGCAAAAATGACACAGATACCTTGAAATCTCACCGAGGGAGCAGCTTTGAATGGGTAAGGAGATCTCAGAATGCAAGGATTTCTTCTTGAGAGTTCAGTTAACCCCATTTTCCACAGAAGTCAATGAGAGAGTTGTTAAGTCTTCATCAGCTAAGCCAGCAGAATTCATCCTAGCCTGCATCACTACTTCTGATTGTTTCTTTGAAAGGTGAGTCAGTGACTCAACTTCAATCAATATCTCAGAGGACTTGTGTTATGTGACTCGCCTGCTCATCTTTTTCAGTGCTTTCAGTCTGAGCTGATTTTCTTTATAAGTCTGCCCATCCAACAGCCATCAGTAAATGCTTTAAAAACACAGTAGGTCAAGTGTCTTGTCTACTCACTGGATCAATATTAAAAATATACTGGCTGTATAAATGGCTGTCACCCATAATGACACAAAACAGGCTGAAGTTGAGTCTAAAGGCTGTAGAAATAGTTGAAATTCCTCACCAGGCACAATAAACGTGTCAGTATTCAAGCTGATAGGTTTTCCATTCTTGAGCCAGCTGAGATCAGGAGGCGGAAAGCCAGTGACCTCACAAGTCAGAGAGATGAAATTATTCACCACGACAGTCAAATTCTCGGGATTAGCACCAACAACACTTGGAGGAACTGCAGACAGAAATGCATTACTAGCATTTATCACTGGATCAGCAAACAATATTCTCTAATTTCTTCAATTACTAATACAAAGCTGAATTGCTGAGCTTTGACAAAGGGTCATGTTGCAAAAAAAAATCCTTCACATCCCACAAATGGATCCTCTACTTTCTGGATGAATCTGGAAACCACTTCACCTGTACTCCTTCTCTGCTTGGGATTTACAAAGACTAAGTGACCAGTAAGAGATCCTACAATTTCTCACTGAAATATTATCAATTTTAAAAGACTTTTCTCACAAGACATCTGCTACATAGGGCAGGACAGATTAAATTTTATCTTGCTGAGATATACAGAAGGACCAAATATCATTTCTTGTTGAGACTGTATTGTTACTGTTCTTTCTGAAATACTCTAATTTCACATTATAATAGAGATCCAAAAATGCTTCCTTCTGATATAGTCCAGAGTTCTTTTGTTAACAAGAAAAACCTGTTGTATAATAGTGAGCTAAACAGTTTAAAAATTCTTGCACATACACACTGTTCAAATGGGTGCATTTTTAAGCTTCCAAGTCCCAATACTTTTAAAGACAAGAATACTTTGGCATCTGACCTTTCTACAAGAACTATTTAAAAATAAATAGTTGTATATCTCTTTCTTTTAATAAGTCCTAGGTTTTAGTTTCCATGTTTTTGCAGTATGCATAATATAAAACACTTAAGAGGAAAGCAAAAGCATGTTCTGGGCTCTATTGGGTGGAAAAATCATTCCAAAGAACAGATGGAATCCTCTTCTTCAAAGACAGAAATTTTAATGTATTTTGGACCATATTCACCAGAGATATTCCAGATGCTCTCTGGCACTTGAATGAAACAAAGCAGTCATTAAGCCAAGTTTACTGCTCCTCTGTGACACAACAGAAACAAGAGGAATCGATGCAAATGGGAGAATTCAGTCCACATTTTTCAACTTGGAGTAACGAAGGGCTATTTCTCTGATCATCAGTATAAAATGTTTCACTGGAATAAATGCTGAATTCTGATCTGATGACATTTGATACATATTTATATTTATTTACTTGTACAGCTACTTTCCCACAGATGTGATTATTGGCAGTGTGATTAAATACACAGGGCCAAATGCAAACTAACTTTTAATTTACTTTGCTTGAACTATGTAAGTGGTACTTTTTAAATTCTGCAAGCTTCTGCCACATATGCAGAGCACTCACAAATGTGTCCCAGGTAATCAGCATACACAGATGTATTTGTATGTGCACAAACAATAGGCTCAATTCACAGGAAAAGCTATCTATTATCATGTATTAGAGACAGATTTTACAACTAGATGCTTATTTTCAGTGTTTTGGAAGGTTTCATTTTAGTTTTATTTATTTAGCCTTTGAGAAAATAAAGAAATTTATCAACTTACTAAGGAACATTCTTAATACTTCATTTAATCTTACGAAAGTAGTTATATTTGAAATATACAGAAGTGCTTCACCTTGGGTGGTCCTTTCCTGACAGCATTAATCTGATTTTTAATCTGAAACTCCATTGAAAGATTTATAGTTCTAAGTAAGTAATATTGCTGAGCTGGAATCTGAAGCATCATACAAATATTTATTTTAAAATAACACCATTAGGCTATGACTATCATAAACAAATAAAAACAAGTTTAAATTCGAATACAAATGTCAAGAAAATAAAATATTTTAATTTAAAAGCAAAGCTCAAACATCAGAAAATTTAGGTAGACTCTAATGAAAGCAAATAACCTCTCAGAAATGACTTAAAGGCAAATTCTGTCCGCGACAACACTATTTTTTGGCTAAATGTATCACCGTGTAGAAAAAAGCATTGTACATTTGTTTCATTTCCTTCATATGAAATATTTATTTCTTCTGTACATGATAACCTAAATAATCAAATTCCTTGGATTATGGCACTAATTCAAATGTGATAGAGAAGACAGCGCTTATCTTCTGTCTAGTATGTAATCAGGAGATGAACTAACTAGCAAAGATGTGAAAAATTATCCAAGAATAACATGTAGAAGACTCTAGGGGTTAGACTAGACAATCTTCAACCCAGATCATTCCATGACTTTATGTCTCCAGAGTACTATGAAAATAGATAAAAACTTAGCTGCCAGTATTCCTTGGCAGGTTTTGAAATGTAACTGTGCTGATGACTTTGTGGGAGTAGTGCTTATGTGATTTTCAGTTCAGAATGGAAAGTTAAAAGCAGTGTGAAGAATTAGGGTTAACTTTAATAGAGAGTCATTTTTTTACAAATATGGAAAATGATTAAATTTCTTGACTGTATTTGTTTTAGACTTGTGACACCAAATGTTAAAATTTATCTTAACCACGCCTAAAAGCAACATCAACAACAACAAAAGAACAGATAGGAACTTTTGAAAGGGAAACAAAATGCAAGCTTTTACAATGGCCATACCTTTGTGTAGTATTTCTAATAGTAATTTTCTCTTTTTTTCTTTTTCATAAAGAAATCAAAACAGGCTGTAATCCAAACTGGTTATAATTCATGATTACAAGGCTTAGCAACCTACACAGGCTACATGCACTACAACAATATCCACCTATATGGAATATACATAAAGAGCCGAAGATGCCATGGTACATCAAACTTATATTTGATTTTATAATAGAAGAGAATTTCCAGTATGCTCAATAAATTGACTTGTACTCTGCTAAAATTCACACACTAAAACTGAAATAACATTAAAAAACAAAACAAAACAAAAAACAGACAATTACAGGTTATTATACTTACCATGAACATTCAGGTTAAAATACTTCTTGGCCCTTCCAGCTATGTTTTCCACAACACAGACATACCTGCCAGTATCTGTTATTTGGGAATTCAAAATCTAAGAAAAAGACACAAGACTGCTCTTGAGATAATACATATAAAACAACTTCTTGCGAATACATAAATTGTGGGAACTCCCCAGAGAGCCCCTCGAGGCATTTGGGGCTTACAAGGTTTATTTCATCTGTTTTTTTGTTTTGTTTTGTTTAATTTTCTCCTAAGGCCCTTGCAGTGTTTGGAAGAAGTCTATCTGAGGACCGATGCAACTTCCACTGATACTACTGCTTTCAGGATCTCTAAGTCTGTGCATCTCAAACCTCCAGAAAAGTCAATGTGCTATTTTTCACATTATGCACACAGAAAATTAATAACAAAACCATTATTCATAAGATATTTGAAATAAAAATATATACTCTATATTGTTTTTTTTTTTTTTTTGTATATTATAGCTTTATGTCATGCTATGAAAACAGAATTTTGCTCATTTTTTTATCCTTATTGGTGGTTTTTATTTGTAATGCTAAACATCACTTGAAGATTCACTTAGAGATACCTGCAATCTTCTTCCATCGGACAAAAAGCTATGTTTGTCATCTTCTGCTAGGAGATGGCCATCCTTCTGCCAGGTGATGCTTGGAGATGGAGTGCCGTTTGTGGCACAGTCCATCACTGCGACTTCGTTCCCAAGTACATTCACTTCTTCGGGCAGATCGCCATCTGTTCCACTGATGGATGGTGGCACTACAAAAGAGCAACACACTGTAAGAATGCTGTGACTCAGCATATCCCTGTGGAATTCTTTCTAAGATATCAGAGCCTGTGTTTGCAGAAGGAAATAGTGAAACTCTCAGTGAATACACTGAAAGATATTAAAATCCCAAGAATAGTTCAACTAGAATGAACCAAGGGGACTGCAGGAGAAGTATGTTTATTCACAGCAGTCATAAAGAAGAAGGGAAAACTTATCTTCCAGCCAGTCAGTCAAGTTCTTTGACCCCAGAATAAAAGAGAGTCAAAGACAATCCTCCTAACAGTAATTCAGTGCCCTCAGTGACTGCTATAGAAATAAAGGTACAGAAACAAGCATTTCTTAAGGCAAAAACCTCAATTACATCAACAGACAGTGCAAGCAACTTAAAAAAGCTTTCTGTGCAATATTTCTAAATAGAGAAAAATGGATCATACAGAGTAGACTCTGCAGACATTCGGTTTATCTGAATCATCAATTCCCTTCTGACTGAGAGTTTTGACTGAGAGTTTTGCAGATATTTTAGAAAATCATGATGAAAATCAGGGAAGATAAAAGATTAGTATAAGCCAGATTTTTTTAATTGGAAACTGGGTAGGGAACAAAAGAGACCAAGATAAAAACAGGACTTGATATACACTGCTCTTTACCAGTGAAGTGTGATAGTACTACTGCAATTCATTTCTTATCACAATAACCCAGAAACATATAAAAATAGCAACATTACCACCATTTTCATGTCATTTCTACAAAATTAGTATCTTACATAAATACATCAAAATAAGAAAAGCAGGAAAGCTCACAGAGCACGCGGACATCGTAATGAATGGAATCCTCTCCAGCTTCATTTACTGCCACACATATGTATCTCCCAGCATCTTCAGCCTGTGCCCGTGGAATCTGTAACACACGACCTCCTGGAAGGAAAATGCATTCAAGATTCACACTTAAAATCATGCAGTTTCCATCATTTCTATAAGACATTACACTAGCAATTTTATGAATGGTCAGCATTTGTCTTGAATTACAAGTATTTAAGGACTTTTATTTCCCAGCTACTTTCTCTATTGACAGATACATGGGATTCAGGAATGTTCATACTGAAATGTAAGAAAAGGGTAATTGATTCCATGGGAGTTATTACCATGTAACTGCTAGTACTAACACCATTTCATAAGGTCTTGGTGTGACGTACTTCAATACTCACCTGGTAATATCAGTACTTTATTGCTAGAGCTCAGAGGATAGCCATCTTTATACCATGTAAGAACTGGAGGAGGAACAGCGTCGGTTTCACAGTACAGCGAAAGCGGATTGTTGACAATCACATCCTTATTTTCTCCACCTCTTCCTGTATCTAACACATTACCAGCTTCCCATCCTCTAAAAGGCTTTTGGAAACTAGGAGGAACTTTCAAGAATGGAAAAAGTTAGAATTTTACAGCAGAAATTACTAGTTAGGAATTCAAGAGATGAAATAACAGTTAGTTGTTAAATAGCAGTATTAAAAATTAATTGTATTAGATTAACCTCCTCCATTTAGATATCCCAGGAAATTTTTAGTTCTTTTCATCAAATGAAAAACTGAGCAATCCACTGAACTTTTTCTGAAGGCTAATAAATAACAAAGTAAAAGGATCTGACAACAAAACACAGAGGATATTAATCAACATTAATTACTTAAATAGTAAACTATAATGATTGTCTTCTTGTATTTACATGTTGTGTAAGTGCACAGGATGCTTATGTCTTGGGCCTCTAAGTACTCAATGCAGGTAATAAAATATGACATCTTATTGTAAGCTAGTCTTTTTGTATGTAATTGAAAGGAAGATCAGTTATGATGTCACTCCACTAACTTCAGAGGAACTGTATATGTCACAACCCCTGAAAGAATCAAATCTCACATTTCTTATAGCTGAACAAAATGTATGTGTAACAAAAATCACACAGAACACAAGGATTGAATTAGACCAGGAAGGTCTAAAGAACACAAAATTATAAATAATTTCAACATCCTAGAACATTAAAAAAAAATAATCTCAGACCACCAAAAAAAAAAAAAGAAAAAAAAAAAGGCTAATAAGCTAAACTCTGTTTACCTTGTATATTTATATCAAATTCTACTTCATCCTCTCCAGCAATATTGGATGCCAGGCAAATGTACCGTCCTGTATCTGAAACCTGAGCTTCTGTAATCTGCAGAGTATGGCCATTGGCTTGGATAATGACACGATCATCTGGTTTAAGAGGCTGTAATGTAATTTTACACAGAAGTTATTAACGTGCAAATCATAAATTAGAAGCAGTCATATTTGTGGGAGTATGACATTACCTCCCTTGGTCAAATTCAGACTGTTTCGAAATCCTTCCTAAGGCATTATACGCTGGCAGTAAGAACAACATTTTTGTCCTTCCCTCCGCTTTGAGAACACCAAAATCAGAACATGTTCCAATTCCTTAATGCTGCCAGCAAGGCCCACTTTCAGTAAGTGCAAAGGAAGCAGCTGCTTAGGACATCACTTAGAGCATGGTCCCAAGTCAGATGTTCTTGGGACGGCATCCCCGGCCATAGATAGTGGCAGGAGAAGGAATGCTTTCCTCTGCCTGACAGCAGCAAACCCAGCTCTTCTCTCATCTGTCCCTCCTATATGATGATGGAAAACAGGTTTCTGCAAGCTGTACAGCCTGACCTAGCTTGTCCTACAATCATGCGAATATGAAGGCCTGCTGCCTAGTGAGGACATGGCACGAACATAAAACTCACACTGCAGCAGTGCAAAGATTAGAGGTCCTGTCCCTACAAGTTCCATCCCACATGACAGTAGGGATGTCAGCACCACAGTCTGTATCTCTCAGTAATGAAAATGGCATGTACTAGGGAGTCAGCTCACAATACATTGCGTGCCAAGGACAATTCAGTCCATGGATGTGAATGAAAGCCCTTTCCCAGGGTGGCCCTAGGAAGAAGCTGCTGGAGGATTCATTGCTTTGGCGGCAGCAGCAAGCTGCTTAAGGCCTCTGTCCTTTTTGAGGCCTGTTCAGTTATCACTGGCAACAGAAATAGCACGTCCAGAAGGAGAGAATTCCAGCAGATGACCAGACTAGGCAGAGTACACAAGCAGCCTCTCCGGTGACACCAGGCTGTTTCTTCTGCACACTCAATAAATTCAGAGAGTTGTTCCCACTGCAGAGATGCAGCTGTCTGCCACACAAGGGCCTGCCAAAAGCCAAGGAAGAGCTGCTCTGTTCTCCTTCCTTGGCACTGTTTCTGTGGCACTGTTTTTGCTAATTACAGCCAAGTATAGCACGTCCTAAAACTGCTTGTTCAGGGTGAGACCACTGAGAAGGCTGTGTGCGGCGGGAGCTTAAGGAGCCCTGCCAACACCCAGTGGGAGGCTGTCTGCAAACTTGTGCAAGGGCAGCACTATGAGGAACCAAATGCAGGACTGCTCTGCAACAAGACTTTGGGGAACCCAAGCAAGAGCAAAGCCACATGTGGAAATGGCACGGGGGGCTGCTTTCAGGCAGGCTGCTCTCTCCTCAATACACAGGCGACAGCAGGCCCTAGAAAAGCCAGCTCTGCTGTTTCCATTGCACCCCAGAACAGAAGTGACCATTTGGCAGTGTTGGCAGAGATCTGGCCAACAGCAAACAAGATGTGAGGTGTGATTCCACCAGCAGGAGCAGAGTGGAGATGAATTCCCGCTGACTACAGTAGTGAAGGTAAGCCTTATTTTAAAGGCTCACTAAAGGTGATAATAAAACTACAGCTTTTTCTGTAGGAAAGCCACCCACTAGAAGTAAGGTGTGACTTGCCTGTCCATCCTTGTACCAGCTGATGGTGGCAGCAGGAACAGCATGTGCTTCACACTCCAGAGTAAGGCTGTGGTTGATTTTGATCTTCATCTCCTTGGGGGAGAGACCCTTCCCTGGGACATCCCCTCTGTTAATGGTGGGTGGAACTGCATGGAATAGGGGGAGCGAGGGAGACCTTCTTAAGGGATTGAATTACGCAGCACTTCAAAATTAACCAGGCAAAAGGAAAAGCCAGACAATAACTTGAGGAAAGCAAGTGCATTCCCCTTGTAATCTGCCTCTTCCCCACAGTTGAGCAAAGGCAATTCTGCCGCCTCCAACATTTTCTGACATGGAAAGTTACCAGAGCCTTATCTAGCCACAGTACTTTGTTACACGTTTGGCTTGAGTTCTACAAAGCTCAGTGTGTTGCAGGCATTATAAAGCACTTCAATGGAAAGTAATGTTCTCAGATACATATGTTTGAACTAAAGTCCACGCTTAGGTGGTTAAAACTCAACATTTCCATTCCACTGAAACCTCAATGTTGCAAAATCTTGTTTCTTTCAGAATCAGAATGAATACAGAGCATTTCATAATTCTTAACCAATCCCATACCCTGGTCTCAGAATATCTTTTAATTTACTATAAATGCTTTCAAAGCATTTTCCATTCTTTTTTTCAGTGGGAAATCTTAAATTCTCCCTAATGCAGATAGTACCATAATAACTGACAGCTGGAATGGCATTGGCATGGGGCTGGGTGGAGATGTTATATAGACACATTGTTGGATTACAATTATGAACTCTCTTCTCATTATTCTAAGTCCAGGGGAGCCTTATTAAGAACTTCATGTAATTAAAATAACAGTAGAGTTACTGTTAAGTGTGCAAATCAAATTCCAATTCAAACTGAAGAGTTAGCAAATTCAAAGAGAGAGGTGAGAAGCCAAACTTGATGCCCAGATTACGGAGTGCTGTCAGGAAGGCTTGAATGGGAGAGGTTTTGTGCATATACTAAAATCTCCTGCTTTACCTTACTCAAGGAAGTTTTCCATTACAATCTAGGGGTCCCCTCCCCATCTGTTTTTCTAAAACACTTTCAGCTTTCAGAATCTCTGCTCACAGTCTGCTCAAATGTGCTCCATTTGTCTGATTAACCATAACCACAATCATAACCAAAAACATCTCAACAGAAACTGAAGCGCATCATTTCTTAAACACCCCTGGATGGTTCGCAGATTTTTGGCCCAAGAACAGCACTTGTAAAGGATACAACAGCTACATTTGTTAGTGCCTGTCCTAAAGCACTATCACAAGCAAATGCGGCTGCCTGCTAAAATAAGTAAGAGAAATCCTTTTGTACACCAAGACAGGTAACAAGGTGAAAAAAATGCAAAAAAAAAATTAACATTGAAGGCATTTCCTTACTGTAGACTTTCACTTCATAGTGTTTCAAAGTTTCTCCAGCCTCGTTTGTGGCTATGCAGGTATATCTCGCAGCACTGTGCTTCTGAGCACTTAGAATCTGCAGGGTTCGACCACCTGCCAAAAAAGATCACTCCTTAATAGCATCTAAGTTACATTCATGCTGGCCTATTATTCAAATGATTTTGCAGCATATTTCCAATCCCTTGGTCTCCATTCTGCTCTGCAATAAATTATGAGTGCATAATCTCCAGGAGAGCTTTGGATCACAACTCCTGTTGCTCACAGGCTTTTGGAAAACTTGTTAAAATTGATTTAAAAAAAAAAAAAACTTCTTGAAGATATTTAGACAGAAAGGAGTGGCTTAGGATTCTGCACTTCATTCACAGGAAAAGGAAAGCTGGCATTAGCACTGAGACAAAAAAGGGCCAGACACAGAAGGTATCTCTGAACTGCATTTCTGTTTTGGTGTAGCATTTCATACAACAGAGATCCATAACTTCCTCCAGAACAGATAAAAGCAACAGCCACAATGCAGCAGTGTTAAAATGAATGATCAATCAGATAAAAGATTTCAGGTGACCTCTACAACATGGACACCATCATCTGCCTTTCCATAGATTTTGTTCGTTTATGATTTAGATTGCCTGAATTCTCTGTGATGAATCACTATTTAATTTGGCTGCAGCTCTTTTCAGACTACAATCCTAGTAATTGTCACCCCTTTTCTCACTATCAGTACCAGCACCACTCCTCCCCTGAAAGGATGCAGTTAATAACACTAAAGTACTTGTTCATCTACATTACTTCCATATTTCAAGTCAAGATCTTTCCTTTCCTCCACGTCCCAGGTGCATGAGGTAACAATTATTCCACAAATTAGAAATGGCAAACTACTAACTACATGGGAAAAAAATGCCACTTCATTCTTTTTCACTAGCATTGTTGTTTTACTCTCACCCCATCCAGTTTATTTCCATTATTTACATTCATTAGTAACTGCAATGAATTTGTTTACCATTACTTATCTCTACAGAACAACAGGATGAATACCTGAGTACAAATAAAATATAAGTAATGAGTCAATTAATTATGAAGCACTTAAGGAATGGAGTTGGAAGTGTAAAAACGCTACAAACATTGCGTGTCATAGAAATACATCCTTTGACTTACCAAAAAAGTTATATGACAGTCAATAAACAACAGAATTACGTTATTTATCAACAAGAACAAACAAATTTACCTGGCAAAATGTGGATATTTCTGTTTGATTCTAAAAGATTACCATCTTTCAGCCAGGTTATTGTAGCTGGAGGATACGAATTAGCCTCACAAACAAGAGATGTTGGACTGCTGAGGATAACAGTGACCTCTTCTGCACTTCCACGGCTATCTGCACCCACAATGGTTGGAGGCACTAGGAGCAACAAAATCATTAACCAGAGGAAGGATCCTCTCAAAAGCCATTTTTCTGTTCAGTCTAGAGATCTGGTTTCTGCGTCAGGTAGCTGGGAGGCATTCCTAGCAGGTGCAGTGAGACCCACAGCCAGACAACATTCATCCGGTTTCACATTTTGCCCTAAAGTCAATGGTCAGTCCATGTAAGTGGAATCCACGCACCCCTAGCTCTTGTCAAATACAAGTCACCAGGAAGCCAGCCACCTCTTACACAGCAGCTGGCAGTCACTGCCTGATAATCCTCTGAACAGCAGAACTGGGAGGTATGTGCTCAGGAAATGAGGATGAGAAAAACAAACTCGCTATTGTTTGCATTCGGTTATGCAATAATCATCACGAAAGAAAGCAAACTGCAGATGGTTGGAGTTTTTACAAAAAGGTAACTGAGAAGTACTCTTCATATACTCCTTTCTTGAATCACAGCAGGCCCATGTACAGTCCTGCTCATTCCATACAGATCACATCCCATTCCAGCTCTATGCTGATTAAAGAACAGAACGCTGTTTCTACTGACCTACGGTTATTTATCACTTACTCAGGCAACTACTTTAATTAAAAGAATACACAATCCCAAGGTGATTATTTTTTGATTTTTTTTTTTTCTGAAAATAATATTTTTTCTGCAAGAGCCAGTCTATATGTCTTACCAAGTACATTAAGACTGTAACTTTTGCTCTTATCTCCAGCTGTATTGGATGCAACACAAGTGTATCTCCCTGTGTCTGAGACTTGAGCATTGGTGATTTGCAGGAAACGTCCACTGGACAGAAAAATGTGATCTCTGTCCTCCATTAAAGGCTGTCCATTCTTTATCCAGGTGATCTGTGGTACAGGATTCCCTGGAGTCAAAAAAAAAAAAAAAATTGCAAATATTAGCTGCTGCATAGCTCCAACGATATTCCAAGGCTTCTGAATAACAGAAAAATACACCTTTTGAATGTGTTTTTAAAATATATTCTTTAGGGAGATGCTGTGGAATACATATTGTACAGCCCTTGAACCACCTGAAGAAATACATAGCTCCTCTTAAATTCTACAGGGCTTTAGAGAAGAAACGTACATCATCTCTTGTTTTCATTCGATGCAACCTTCAGAAGATGTACCTACTCCCACCACACATAGGAAGGCTGAACCTGAAATTTAGACATTCCCCTCAAGTGAAAATTGTACTTAAAACAGTTTTCACTTGTGAAAACTGAGACCACAGGATGAGTGAAAATAAGTAATACTGTATACTTTTACCTATCACATCACATGTTAATGTAACATTGTTCTTCTCTTTCACTTTCACATCTTCCTGCTTATTTTCATCCACAATCCCTGGAGGCACTGGAATCAGATAAGGAGACAACACCAGCAAGTATTATTTACAAACAATTTAAACGCAGCAAAGGTTTATTCTTGCTCTATGTGTCAGTGTATACTTCTCTTAAGGACATAAACCAAGAAATGCTCACATCTACCAGAAACAAGTCCAGATGTGAGACAGTGTAGAGTTGGCCTGCTAGGACAACAACTATACCTCTGTTCTGCATCCCTTAACATACTGGTCCATCAATAGGACAAGAGAGGACCACAGACTTTGAATAGTCTCACCTGACCACCTCCTGTCTTGAGAACTAGAGAGAGATTCAGGGTACTATTCCTGTATTTCTGAGTACGGTCGGCAGGGCAATGGTGATAAACATTTGTATTGTGAGGCTAAGTTTAATTTTATGCTGGTAAACCAGTAGGTTTTATATGTTTGTACGCAAATTCTTTCACTCACATTAAGCAGCAAATGATTCATTTGCTCAAAAAAATGTGCTTAAGTTTAAGAGTTGTTTGTTTCCCAATATTAATTGAAAGCATTCATCTAGAACTCTAGGGAAATAATTGATTAAAAAAAAATTGGACAGAAAAAACTTGTCTGCTCCCACACCACATGTTTTTTACTTACTAGCACACTCAAAGGAATACAATAGATTACCAACAAGTGGATGAATAAAGGCATAAATACGTTTGATTCAAATGTCAGCTGAACATACTACATGATTCTAAAGGCATCCTGCTGCAGTATAAATCATGTTTCTCTGAGAAAATAAAAGATAAAACCACATAATGGAAATACTTATCCACATCCCAAACAGCTGTGTAAAAGAAACCTCTTACTGTATGACTGACCACTTGGTGACATGCTTCCAAAGAATCTTGGTCACTAGGACTATGTGGACTAACGGTTACTGAACAAGAGGGGCCAGACTGTCAGTGTGCTGGCAAGGAGTCTCTCAGATGTACAAACCTTCAGACCAACTATTCCAAAGTAGAGGCATTTGTAGATTCAAGACAAAGTAAGATGGCACCAAAAATGAAGTAGACACAAAGTGCTATGCAATGAAAAGGAGGCCTGTAATTCTAAGACAGCAACCCAATCTCCAAAAGATTGTGAAAAACTTTAAAACAAACCTGCTGGACTACACAGACAATACTCCTAAATAATCCTAAAAAATGCAAACCTTTAGCCTAGATAGGCCTATTAAGAAAGGAAGTAAAATGCATTCAATGCATCATGACCTACCAGTAGCCTGGAAATAAAGGTTTTGATAAACAAAAACCACTATAATATGCAAATTCATTGTCAGCAGTGAAAAGCAATATGCTACATCAAATCTTCCACTAGAATACAAGCTAGAGTGAAGATGAAAAAATAAAAGATGCTTAGAATTTCACTTGATGATTGGGATGGCAAAGATGCTACTTCACATGGCTTGGTGAGAGTAGCAGTAGCAGAACATTGCATGCAGGAAGATGTGGCCAGTACTGGCACTCTTATCAACTTCTGATGCAGTTCTGACCAAATTCCCTGCTGTGACACTATAAGCAATGCAATACAGACTAGGATAAGCATTCTAGTGCTCAAACACAACAAGACAAAGATAAACGAATGGGTGGAGGAATTAGACGGGAGAAAAATATCATCTAAGATCATAAAGGTCAAGATATAAGTCTATCAAGAAGTTATTGTTCATAAATAAACAGAGCAACTCATCACTTCAGCACCACAATAATGCAGGAGGTTGTCAGCATATTAATTTCAAATTCAGACAAGGTCACAGCAAATGTTCTTCAAATATAGAAGTACTAGGATAATTGCACCAAGCTTGCCTGAAAACTGTCTTGTCTGCTACCCTAATTCAGACAACACTGTGATATCTCTGCATAGTTCTTATTTACAGGGAGCTGGTTGCCATCAGGCCACATTCCGTTAACTTTCCTCTAGAAAGACAAATAAATTTGGGGGGGGGAGAGAGGAAGGGGAGGAGGAGGAGGAGGAGGGAGGGAGGAGGAGTTTGAACAATGGAATTTTTCACTTAGCCCACTTGAAATCACCTTCACAGAGCATTTTTCTTCAAGGCAAACAAGCCTATATAAAATGCATGCAAGTGAAACTCCCAGAACACTCGTGAACACCCTGCTACTAAAACATTCCAAAGAAAACAGTACAACAATGAATGCTTTTCAGTGTTTATCCATCTCTTCCATGCTACCAGACTTACATTTCCATAAGCTCATCCAATAAACATGAACTAACATGAACATAAATTATCATATACAGAAGGCAAGAGAAACTGGTAACACTCAGCACCTTGGAGAAAAAAAAAAACAACTTTAGGCAAATTATATACAATAATGCCGCAAGACTCTTTCTATCAGTCCTGGTACTTACTGATAGAAATAATAAATAGCTACTAAACCAAAGAGCAGTTTTTTTCTGTGGGAAAATAAATAAATAAATAAATAAATAATGTGACGCAATTAGACATTAAAGGTTCTGAACAGCCATCTAAAAAGCCCACTGAGCTTCCATAAGACTAGGATCACCCACTACACTTATCTTATGTGCTTTACAATACCAATCAGAGATCTGTTTTCCAAGATTCCAGTCTAGCATTTAATTTCCATGTAGGTCCTGGATTTTCCTTCACATCTTTGTTGCAGCAGATTACTGCCATCACACAACTCAGCTGCACCCTTTATACCCAGTGCTTCGTAATAGCGCTGGTCTTAATTCATGAGTATTATCACATGTGGTTGCATCCTTCTGCTTTCAAACATGAGGTACAAGAAATTCACAGATTTAGTTAAATGTGACTATCTTGGGCTGTAGTTTTCTTTTGACTTTAAACCAGTTTAAGGTTTAGATTGGATGTAAGGGAGAAGTTCTTTACTATGAGAGTGGTGAGGTGCTGGAACAGCTGTGCAGCGAGAGAGTGGATGCCCCGTCCCAGGAGGTGTTCAAGGCCAGGTTGGATGGGGTCCTGGGCAGCCTAATATAGTACCAGATCTGGAGGTTGGTGGCCCTGCCTGTGGAGGAGGTTGGAGGATGATAATCCTTGGGAACCCTTCCAACTCAAGCCATTCTGTGATTCTATGATTCATGTCATCTTCCTTTCAGTAGAGCAGTGAACCAGCAGGGAATTGACCTGGCTGAAAACAAACCTGTCCGAAAACAAACCTAGCCAGGAAGAAAACCAGAAAACTCACTTTTCCTATAATGCAATTCACTTTGTTTATTCCATCCAAGGGATAGTTCAGCTAAGAGCAACAAGAACTTGAAGAGAAGGTAGGAATCTGGCTGGCAGTATCCCCCAAACTTTGATGAGACTGAAATAGCAACCTAACTGAAGCCAGAGGTACATTAACATAGCGCCCTGTTGTATGTTGCCACTTGTATGTGGAACATACAAGTTCCATGCAGTCATTTTTAATTATGTCTGAAGAATCCTAAATTTTAAGAACTTTAAATATTTAAAAATACAGCAAATCTACACATAGAAGCATCTTAACTTTATTTTATTTACATATATAATATATATATAAAGTATATAATAAGTATATAATTTATATACTAATCTCATTTTCTGATCATGTTATTAGATGCACTTTTTTCCCCCTGGGGGTATATGTTTTGGCATACACATTTTTAAAACATCAGCAAAGTATACAGGACATTTCCTTTCTTTTTCTTCTTCTACTGTAGCAAAACTATCACGTTCTTACCTAGAACAGAAAGGTAAAAATCCTTCCTCACTTCTCCTGCAGCGTTGGTCACCACACATGTATAGTGCCCTCCATCTGATACAGTCGTATGTGTCAAACGAAGAGTTCTACCCCCTGAGGCCAAAAATACACAATTATTAGAGGGACATACAGTGAAAAACACTCCCCAGTGTGTTTTCCAACTGTATGCGCTAGTTCCAATTTTGGAACTATATGTTTTGGTAAAACTTACAGGCATATTCTCCTCTTTTTTAATGTGCTTAGTCTTGTTGAACAAATGGTAAGAGAAACTAATTGACCTTACTCCCGCTCCTTTCGTTTCTGTGTCTCCGCTTCAATCCTCAGTATTTATAGATTTGCATTTAACATTCATAATGATATTTTTTCTATTTAGTAACTTCCAAATTACCTTGACGTATCCCCTCCTTTTTTTCATTTTTTTTTAATGTGCAAGTAAACTTTGATGCATTCAGACATCTCTCAAGAATTTAAGCAGGAAGTCAACAGACCAACTTGAAATCACTGAAAACTTAGAGACATTTACAGAGACCATGCAGAGAAAATCCAACCTGCTGTGGACAGGTCCCGCAAACCACACATAAATATGCCAGGGGTATGCATAAAACTCCTCAGATTAGTGCATAAACCTTGGATACAGAATGGAGGATTTGTGCTCATACTTCTGTACAGAAAACTGTCACAGAATCTAGTGTCTAAGTAAGCAGAATTTTCACTTACGTAAATATTTTACTGTACTGAGCATCCTGGTGACTATAGAGGAAAAATAATTAAGCGGGTACATACAAAAATAAAGCTATTTTATAAACAAATGCATATAATTTTATCTATGCTTGATCAGAGGACCAAAAACATTGACCTGTTAGTAGAGTCTTTGCTTCTTTTTTGGCAGAGGAACAGCAAAACAAGCATCAATGAGCATTTAAGCGTAAAAGCAAATGTGGCCAACCTTCACCCTTTTCCAGTCTCTCATCAGCTGCTCTCACATTAGCAATCATTATCACACAGGATATCACATCCGAACTGTGCATCTCCTGTCTGCACAACTTCTACAGGGTCTCATAATCAGGATGTACCCCAGAAATTTACATTCCTGGCCTTCTACTTTGAAGGAAGAGACTGCTTAACCTGGTTGGTGGATGTGCCTCCACTCAAGAATCACACTTGCTGGAGGGAGTACTGTGTGACCGAGGAAGGATTTCTCTTGCATTCTCATCTCACACTGATCCCTTTTCCCATGCACGTGCTAAACAAAGCCATGTAAGATGCAAAACAAAGAAGATACCCGCCTGCTTTTTCATACACTTGCACACCCAGAATTCCAGTGCTGAGGCAGCATACAATTCTCCACATTTGGCTACAGTTTAATAGAAGTGTCTCTCCTTCCTAAAGCTAGCTCTGCAAGAATTGCAGACGTGTTGGCATAGTTAAACTTTTTCTTTTTTTTCCTAAAGGAACGACATGAAGCATCTTCAAAAGCAAACACCAGCATAGTATCTCAATTATCAGACTCACAGTTGACAGCAGTGTGTCCACACATTTAAATCATCTGCAATGCCAAGTATTTTTCCAATCAACAGAACTGAAATCTTACTTTGGCAAAGTATTTTACCTCTCAGCATTAGTCAAAGAGGGTTTTTTTTGTTTTTCTTTACAAGCACAGAGTCTCAAATGCCATGTTGGTCCCAGCTCCTTGTGGTAGTAGTTTTCTGAAGAGCAAGAAAAGCTTGCTGGAAAACAAAGCACCAAGTTCTGGTCTGTTTCCCACTACAGCTAACATTCAGAGACAATAACATTTTTTTGTGTCTCACTCTTCCTGACTCCGGACTCTGAGTGGTGATACTAATATGGGTGTAGAAAACAACAGGCAGAACAGGAACACTCAAGCCCAGAAGATATGATTTTTGTTGATAGCACCTGTGCACAAAAAGGAATGCATACCAACTCAGATGGCCAGGACTGCACAGTACAATTATCACCCACCCCTTTCTCCACTATTAAAAAAGCAGAAAATAGGACTACCTGCAATGTCAAAAGCTATAGTGATGGAAAATAAATGCTGACAAATTCCAACTTGAAATTCAATCTTAGTTGAGCTTCTACGTACCTTTCAGTTTCTTTATCTCTCTGACAGTTTTCTCATAATCCATATAGGATGGTTTGGTAGCTACAGTGGAGTATTAGAAATAGAGATTTCTAGCTGTGAGTGGCACGTCCAAAATCAAAGAATCATTCCAGTTGTTGTCCATACAGCTCAGTTGTAGACAAATACTTAATTATTTCTATATAGTCCATAAAGCAGAGCCCCAGACACAAGATGTCAATGTAAAATGTATTGCCCACTTGGTACACATCTTCCACTTGTAATCTCAAGTGCTGCTAACACCATTTTCTACTGTAAACATAAAGCTCTAACAAAATTGCAGCTGCCAGTCAAGTACTCTCACTTCCCTACATTATTGCCAAAAATGATGGTTTACTGAGCCCGTCCTGTTTCAGATATTTCTTGTCAACCGCTACTTGTCATAAAAGACATCCGTACTGGTTCTTTGTTGGTGAAGCTGGCTTAAAAAAAATAGATTCCTATGAATCATATCTTTTTTCCCCACTGCGAATGATGCGTTTCTCCACAAGATGTCATTATCTGATGCATTCCTGGATATACATACTGGACTGACATACACTAACAGCCAGAAATATGGCTTAATTCCATGCCACAGACCGAACAGTTACCACACTTTCAACTCACATGTGTAGCATTCGGTAACAGCTTTCCTAGTGTACATTAGCTATTTACTAGGTGCTGCAAACAATTTGGATTACTAAGTCAAACTTTCTTGTGTGTGGAATGCTCACACTTTAAAAAAAAAAATAGCTACAGCTTTAAATGTGTGCTGTACCTGAGAGGATTCGGACTGAGGTGTTTGATGTGACAGGCCATCCATTCTTGAGCCACGTTATTGATGGCAGGGGAAATCCTGAGGCTTCACAAACTAGAGAGATGGGATTCTTCTCCACAGTGCTGATGTTCTCGGGCAACAGAAAGTCACCAGCAATACTTGGGGGAACTACGGAAAAAGAATAAAGAAAAGTCATACCGCAAAACAAATGAAAATTAATTTTGCTCTCAAAATATTCTGTCAACCAAGTAAAGATAAGCTTGGCAAGTGAGGAGCCACAAAACTGAGACATTTCTTAAACTGATGAGTATTTTTTCTGTGCAACTATAATAAAATTTAATTCTATGAGTGCTACTACCTTCATTTAATGGCTTAAAATCCCTAGCAAATAACAGTTTACAGTAGCTCTATCCATTACATGTTAAGTACAATTTCCAATATTGAATGAAACACTATGGAAAATGTTAAGAATGACAGAATTATTTTGCTAACGGAAAGAACAATTCCTCTACTAAAATAACTACCTCAAATTTATTTTTAGATTTTCTTTGCTAGGAGTAAAAGTAATTTCAGTTTTGCAGATCATTCTTTAAAACAAAAACATCCCCTGGGCTTAAGAATTGAACATCATCCAGACTGAGAAGATCTGAAGTTTCTTTTTATTATCCAGAACTTTGACGTACATACAGTATAATATATAGTACATAAATACAGTAGAGCAAACAACGTAAAAGAAAAATTATTTGGTAATTCACTTTGGCCTATCGTCAGTAATGATAATTCATATGGTTATTTTCATCCTACACTGTGTTTTTTTCTCTCCCAAACCATTCCTGATTGTTGTACAAGCTTTTCCACTTCAGTGCAAGATGTAAGACATAAAACTACTTCACATAGATAACTGAAAGTCACTGTGAGACATTGGGATTTGCAGAGGAAATCACAGCTAAATTCTTGTAAATTGCTGTCCTAGTTCAGTGGCACAGTAATTCCTGAATGCCTCTTTCTCTCTTGGCTTTACCCTTTCTAAACACAAATATTCGATGTTCAATGAAGCACAAAAAATCTTATGCAAAAGAAGCGCCATTCTGAGTTAGAATGGCTCTAATGTAGCGTGATGTTCTGATCAATCCCATTAAGTCAAATTACCAAAATGAATTATAGTTGGAGGTACCATCTTAAATTCTTCTGATAGCACAAAACAAGAAAAGCTGATTATTAGAAACTTGAGATATGGACTAAGCTCACATAACTGCTCTGGCAGGGGCCATGAGTGCAGTGTTCTTGGTTAAACCTTAACGTCTGTCTCCTACAACGGAATCCAAAAGAACACCTCCTTATCACGAAATTGGACCTAACGTCACACAAAACTGAACTATGTCCTGATTTTCTGATCTTGGCAGGTGAAGCAGCTGAGGGGATGGACTGCTATTAACAGAGACAGATAAGATTTTAACATGTGCAGGAACAACAAAATTGGATACGAACTTTTGTGATACATCTGCAGATGAAAATGTGCTATGTATAAAGCTTGCAGTAAATATAGTCACCATGTTTAAATATACAAGTATTGATTGAATATTGTTTCTGTTATACGCACCCCATTTGTTTCTGTTATACGCACCCCATTTTTTGCACACTCACCATGAACATTTAAATCATATTTTCTGTCAGACAGCCCTGCCACATTGGCAGCAACACAGACATAGCGACCCGTGTCCAACACCTGGATATTTCTCAGTTGAAGAAAGTGCCCATCATGAAGTATTGCTACGTCCCTTCCACTGACCAGCGGATGGCCATCCTTCATCCATGTTACTTCTGGCTCTGGAATACCCTGAGCCTTGCACTCTAGGGAAATTTCACTTCCCTGGGTGACAACAACTTCTGATGGGTGGCTACTACTGTCCAGTATGGTTGGGCGAACTACAAAAGGAAAAGAAACACACTTCAGGATCTTCACCTACTTCTGAACAGAAAAATAATCAAGCTTGCTAGATCGGTATTTTCGCTGAAACAGTTACTGTGGTCACTGCTGGCAACTCCATTAAGAACACTCTGCAAATACGTAACAATTTCCCTAGGGCCAAGAAAACAAAACTGACCTTCCTTTTTTCTACCCACAAAGAAAAAATGTTTTCAAAAATTTAACTTACAGGCAATTTTAAAACTACAATCAAATAGAAAAGAATGTTCAAATTTCTGTCAACTCCTACAGAGCTTTGAAGATTTTCTTTAAAAAGGTTTAAAAATAGATCACTTTAATCCTGAACAAAATACTGAATTAGCAGAACTGGAAAATGTCAACTACTTCAAACTAGTTGTCATCACTACTGCAGTTCAGTGACAGGAAACACTGCACTACTTGTAGCGTGCTATATCCTGTAGTTAACCTGTGGTCAGATGCCCTTTCAGGACATACAGGCACTTTCTTGGTAAGTCCAAACTGACAAAATTACAATCACAAATCTCCTCTGAGTACCCTGAAATCATCAAGGATTAGACATTTTGCAGCTTAACCTTACTATGCAGGAAACACACAACATGCTCATTCAGAACACAATACGTCATGGTAACTTACTGTACACTTGCAAGCTGTATTCTTTCTTTGCACTTCCAGCTACGTTTGAAGCAATACAAACGTAAGATGCAGCATCAGACACTTCAGCAATTGAAATCTGCAGCTGCCTGCCTCCAGACAATATCCGTACCCTTCCTGACTGGTCGGTCACAAGTGGTGATCCTGAAAGAGATATTCTTTCGGATAAAAACACAGAGAATGGCAAGGAGCCACAGTGGTGTGAATTCCAATGGCTTATTTAACAGTCACTGAGCTGCACAATTTCCATTTTAGAATTGCTATATCAGCATTTTCCCAAATGTCAGGAACATTGTGCAAGCAGATTCTGAGGACTTCTCATGAAGTCTGACTAAACACAGAGCAATTTTAGCTAAAACACAGCAATTCTCTTCATGCTCACATACATCCAAAATGTCTTGGAAATTTCCACAAATTCATTATTTTCAATAAAACCTGCACATAACATGTATGATCATCTCAGCCAGGCCATTCAATATACTACACTTTAGATATGTGATGCATACTGTGTGTCACGTGGCATGCATGCACATACTTCTGCCCAGGAAATGCTGAGCAGAACTGGAATGGTTACAGTTCAGCAAAATTATAAGACCTTCTCTGAGCAGACTTTTAAATCTTTGAGAACTCAGGCTTGGCAACTATTATCATCTTTGTAAACTGCAGGGAAATTTTTGTGACAGAAAGAGTACATCTCCCACTGATTACTCATAAAAACTGAATTTTCATTTCCCACCATTTCCTATGAAAATGTGCACAGGTGATGAAAAATCTGATTCCTGAGTAACATCCAAAATTGCACTACATTCTAGACTTTCAAACTGGTTCAAATTTGCTTTCAACCATTTAAGTGTACATCCTTCAGCACTGCAGTACACTGTTCAATCATTTCATAGTGTGCTTTACAGGCTGCCAAGAGACGGGGTGAGGCAAGGTACAGAAGAGGTACATCTCATTTTCCCCGAAAAACTATGGCAGAAAAAAAATTAAAATCTGCTCTTTCTACAAGATGTTATTAACAAGAGAGGGTGTACACAACACTAAACTATGCCTTCAGACAGATAGGTAAGACTGATTAAATAACAAAAATAATTACCATGCTGAAATAATTCAGCACCTTATTTTATCTAACACTGTCTCCAATAGTGTCCATGCTTAAAAGAAGGTGCTAAAAATGCCTACTATTGTCTACTGTTTTGTAAAAACACTTTGTCAATGATTCATTCTAACCCTACAGCAAAAAGGTTTTAAGATGATTAAGATGAGATGAGAGAAAGGTTCAATAAAACCCCAAAGCAACTACTACATTAACTGCATTTTCATCACTTGGCATTGTGCCACGGCTGCAAATTTCAAGAGAGATTTTGAGGATAAGTTTATGTTACACAACAGATCACAAATCCAGCTCTACCCCACAGTACTGCACTGTGATGCACAGGCCTGCTGGGATATATAAGTCAGACTTGATGCTTTCCCACTGCACTATACAGTACCTGAGTGTACTGAGAGAGGTTAAGTTTTCTATCAGTGTGTATGAACTGTCCAGTTTTAAGTCAGCTAAGGCATCTCTGCACTGTGCATTCCTTGCACAACTTTAGGAATAATGGCACCTAAGCCAAGCAGAGGAGATTAGAGAACATGGCATAATCTACAGCTGTAGTTTTCTACCAAATGCCAGGATGCACCATCTAAAATATTCACAGGATAAAGAAGAACTGGCAAATCAAAAGTATTATATTTTCTTTATTAAAAAAGACACAAGATGGTCACTCACCACTCTTTTTCCAGGTAAGACTAGGTGGTGGGATGCCGGCAGACTCACATACCAAGCTTATCAGGCTCCCTTCAATTACTGTCAGCTGAGAGATGTCATCTGAACCATAAATACTTGGTGGAACTAAAAAGAAATGCCAAATATCATTTGAAGCAAAATGGTATCAGCCAACAGTATAACGAAACTGATCTTCATGCAAACGTGTCCCATTATGCTCTGAAGGAATTATAAGGATTGCTTTCTCCTACTGACAATGCAAACCAGACCACGGGCAGGGAATAATATACTTAAGAATAACTGCATCAATCATTCCTGCCCCTGAGCTCTAGTGCAGGAACAGGATCTATTTCTGCCTGGCTTTAAATAACTTAAAATTCAGACATAGTTTTTCCCTCACATTTCTCCTGCAGCAACATGCTGGCTGCCACCTACAACATGAAGGACCCCATCCCTTCAGATGCCCCACTACAGCAGAGTGCCAGCTTTGTTAACAGCTCTGTGACTGTAAGCCAGCTGCAGACAAAAAGGACCACTGTTTTCAAGGTGGTTCTCAGAGTTTGAAGAACTTTGGATCAATCAGTAGGGAAGGGATAGGTGCCTTCTTGAAATGGGGAAATTATTTTCTTTAGATGAAAATAACGTGGGTAATACTTGAGAAGTGACCAAAAAAAGCAGATGAGAATGTAGGCTGAAAATGGAGTGAATAACTTATCCAGCATATTTAAAATGCACACAATAGCAGGCAGCTTCTCCTTCTGACACTTCAGACTTGTCTAGCAGCAAGCAGATGTACTGGCTTCAGAATGAATGGCTGCAAGGAGCTTTACTGGACTGGACTGGCTTCAATCTTTTATTTGTTCTGCTCCAAGTCACAAGTTTTGTGCCACTCTCTCAGATGTCACAGCTTACATTTCATAGAATCACAGAATCCTTAGAGTTGGAAGAGACCTTTAAAGGTCATTCAGTCCAAATCCCCTGCAACAGACAGGGACATACACAGCTCAATCAGGTGCTCAGAGCCTGGTCCAGCCTGGCCTTGAAAGTCTCCAGGCACTGAGCTTCCAAAACATCTCTGGGCAACCTGTGCCAGTGCCTCACTATCCTTACTAAAAATGACTTTTCCCTTATATCAAACCTAAATCTCTTCTCTTCTAGTTTTCCCCTTGTTCTTTCACCACAGACCGTGCTAAAGATTTTGTTCCCTTCTTTCTTTAGTATCCCTTCTATATACTGAAATTTAAAACATGGGCTAATTCTTCTAGTTTCTGGAACCAGAGTTAGCCCTCAGGATCTCACCAGTCCTCAGACAGACACATTTCCTTGATCTAAAACTGAAAAATTTTGCAGGCAAGACTTTCAGTCTCTGAGTATAAGACTATAATTCTAAACAGTTACCCACAGACAACTTTCAAAGGCAACTTTGGCTTTCTATTAAGCTTAGTCCGTCAAAGCTATTAACAAGCAAGTAGCTATCCCTTCTCTCCAAACCCTCCTGAAATGCTCTCATTGAACAAAGGAACAATCCTTATTCCTACTGCACCAAAGGTCCTTTGCAACAGTGCAAATCCTAGAAATCTGGGGAAGGAAGAGATCACAGATGATGATGATGTGCATGGGAAAGGGACATATAAGCTGCATTCAACAAGACCAGAACAGGCAGGAGAGCTGGGCAGAAAGTAACCTGATGAGGTTCAACAAGAATAAGTGCAGGGTCCTGCACCCAGAGAGGAATAACAGCATCAGTATCAGTACAGGTTGGGGGCTGACATACTGGAGAGGAGCTCTGCAGAGAAGGGCCTGGGTGTCCTGCTGGACAATAGGTTGGCCATGAACCAGCAGTGTGCCCTGGTGGCAAAGTAGGGCAATGCTACAGTGCATTAAGAAAATGTACTGTCCAGCAGGTTCAGAGAGGTGATCCTCCCCCTCTGCTCTGCTCTGGTGAGGCCATATTTAGACTACTGTGTACAGTTCTGGGCTCCCCAGTTCAAGAAAGACAGGGATCTCCAATGAGTCCACAATGAGGGCCACAAAGTTGAAAAGGGATCTGATAAGGGATCTCCTGTGTGAGAGAAGGCTGAGAGACCTGGGACTCTTCAGTCTACAGAAGAAAAGGCTGAGAGGGTTTCTCATCAGTGTAGATAAACATCTAGAGTGCGAGAGTCAAGTCAATGGGAGCAGACTCTTTTCAGTGGAAAGCAACAGTAGAACAACGGCCAACGAGCAGAAACTGGAACACAGGGAATTCCATACTAATGCAAGGAAGAACTACTTCACTGTCAGAGTGACAGAGCACTGCCCAGTGAAGGTGTGGAGTCTCCTTCTATGGAGATATTCAATAAATGTCTCGGCACCAAACTGTCCGACCTGCAGCAGGGAAACTGCTTTATCAGAGGTTGGACTTAATCTCTAGAGGTCCCTTCCAACCCCTACAGTTCTGCAATTGTGTATGCTTAATGTGGGAATAGCTCATGATCTCACATGGTACATCCATTCCCAAATTTAAACAATGTCAATGTTTCTTTTAAATAAATAATGACATTATTCTATAATAAACATTTTTGTTTAATCATTAAAAACCCTTTTATCTAATTGTAATGTTGTGAATTCAAAGCATTTCAATTGGTATAGGGAAAAAGCAATGGTGCAGGAAAAGCTACCCAAAAATCAACGTCTCAAAGAAACACTGTGCCACATACATCATCTAACCAAAGAAACATTTTACTAATGCTATTACTATGATTTAGTGCCGGTAACTTTGTAGAGCATACAGAGCTAGGAAAAACAGCTTTTTTTTTTTCAACCTGAATTTCTGTGCTTCAGCATTTTAAAATTTAAAGGCTAGTAAGTTACTCTAAATGACATCAGAGTGCATAAACAGGAGCTGGACATAAAACCAGCTAGTTACTGCTCTGAACTACTATCATGCATAGAAACCCAAACTGAGAAAGCTTACAAAGTATCTAGTATTAATTTAGAACCAAATCAAAGAAATTTGGAGAATAAGTACACCTTCTTGAAACTACTGAACTAAAGAAAATCAGAAAAAGTCACCCTGCTTGAACCTCAGCATTTATGAGTTTATGAACCACAGAGGATTTCAGTGCCTCACATCATAACTTCACTCTGAACTCCATTCCCATTCCTGAAATAAGCTTAACAAATCTTACCCCAGATATTGACATTATAATTCTTTTTAGTTTTTCCAGCAACATTTGTTGCTTCGCAAGTGTAACGGCCAGTGTCCTGTACTTGAGCTCCTTCAATCTAGGAAGAAAACAAAAACCTGGATAATTTCTTACACTGTTATGTAGGAAGGTTACAGGGTGAAGCTGCTCAGGTTTTAATTTTTATGCTTACCCCTGCATCCCCAATATGAGTAACAGTACAACTCTTGCAAAATCTGTAAATAAACATTTAGGCGTCTGTTGTCTCTCACTCTTCATGCACTGCTCTGTTGCCCCATTAATGCTATTCAGGCTCTAAAGCACCCTCCTGATGGGTACACTCCCCAGGAGGTTCCTGATGCATCCTGACTGCGCAGCTTACCTTCAACACACTTCCATCTTCAGAGATGCTAAGACCTGGTTTCTTCAGCAAGGGTCGCCCATCTTTGAGCCACGTCAGCATGGGCCGGGGAACAGCATTGCTCTGGCAGAGCAGCTCCACTGCCTGGCTGATGAGCACAGAGACATTTTGTTCCTCTCCCATGATGTTTGGTGGAACTACAGCAATATATCAAAAAAAGAGGCCTTTGGGTATTGCAGACTTCCCATAGTAAGACATACTGTAGAGTTAACAAGTTTTTGTTTAACAAAAATAATATGGCAGTTACTATCTTTATTGACATCCAACTTAGGTCTCCTTTAGATCTCAATAAGCACCAGAAATTTTGTTATCTACAGAATATCCTCTACACAAGATAAATAGTTGTAAAAGATTAGTCATAGAGAAGTTGCACACATGAGCCAGGGCTAGGAGAAAAATACTCAAAATACATTTAGAAGGGAAATTCACCATTACATAAAGATTGAAGAAATATATGTCCCTGATAAAAGGACAGAAGAGTTAATGAGTGTAAAGATTCACAAGATAACCATCAAGCTTGGCCTGAATGTCATAAACTGTTCCAGACAGAGACAGCATGTGTACTTGGCTTTTAGAACTCCGACTTTAAGAAGAATTTTGTCCAGACATTGCCAAATACAAAAGACAGAATGAGAATTTAGACGGTTCCAGCCAACTGAATAGGTTAATGAATTAATTACTAATAAGACATGATTTGCCATCATATGGTTGTCTGTTCTGTGGTGATTCTAGCTAATTACTGCAATTGTTGGCACTGAGCATTCTATTTAAGTTTGTACAACAGCTGCAGCAAGAGCCTCATTATCACACATTTCCAAATTGCAGGAGAGAAAAATCCGGTTTTGGAGGAGAAATAGTCTAAATCATGGAATTGCTCAAGTTGGTAGGGACCTTTATAGGTCATCTAGTCCAACTCTCCTGGAATGAACAGGGACACCCAGAGCTAGGTCAGGTTGCTTAGTAGAAGACAAAAATGCTTCTGGGCACATTTAAATTGCAGCCTATTAGCTGTTCTTGAATGGTATGGGAAAAAAATAATAAAATCAATGCATACTTTTTTCCCATTTTTAACTGTAGCCGTTTTTCTGAAAACAAAGCAATTGAGAAACAATTGAGCACTAAACTTTGAAAATCGGAAAGTGAGCAATTTTCTATTGGGAAAGTGTTCACAGCTGGCATTGAAAAGAACTCCCCAAATCAAGGAGGAAACTTTACACTGAGAAGACACTAAATTAAAAGATTAATGACTGAGAACTTCTTGCTGTCCATGACTTTATATTGTTATTCACAGCTGAGCTCAGTGTCCTTCAGAAACAGCAGCTGGATCACAGTCAGATGAGATTTTCAGACTGCTGAAGCAGCATTGAGTTGATAATAAAACACTGACACTTCATGAGTTTTAAAGTAATTTCAGCCGAGACACAAACTGCCTTGAAAAATGGTGAGATGTGTACAGCAGGCCATCACACTACACTGCTGCAGCTTACCATCAGTTCTCTACTGGAAATTCTCTTTTTCAGATCAGAGACAGTGAAACAGAACTTGGGAGCCCTCATGATAAACTTAGTTTATCTCATTTAGTTAACAGCAAACTAGAGAGCAAAAATACTTTTACTGGAGTGCTCAAGCACGATTGAGAGGACAACTCTTGTTAGTGCTCCTAATGGAAGATACGTTCTTAAATCCTTAAAGCATTTGATAGGGATTCACCTTTGTTTCTTTCAGTTTAAAATGAGAAGGCATACTTATCATTAAGGCAACTTTAGGTCTGCAATTAAATACTTACAAAATCAAAACTCTTCTAGCAAGAAATTACTTCATCTAGTAGCATATATCCAGTGAGTTGTTTAATACTTTTTGTGTACTAAGACTGTTTGCTTCACCCAACAAACTGTTGACCAAGGCCAAATAGAAAAGCTTTTATTGCTGCATTTCCCTCACTTTCTAGCTTAGAAATCTGTTAGTTCAGAGAGTGCATGTCTGGTTGACCAAGATATGTGAGTAAGAAGGGAAGCAGTGGGACCATTCATGAGAAATACTCTTGGCTTCACTTCGAACAAAAAGATATTGAATTAATTAGCACAAAGGAGATTACAGAAAATCCCAAAGTTGTACTCAGCAGACCATCAATACACTTCTCAAAACGTCCTGAAAAATAGCACTAACAATAAAGCTTTGTTTTTCTTGCACAGGAAGCATTCATCAAAACAGCCAATTTTGCAGTTTGGAAATAATTTAGGGAAAATTCTGGTCTCTGTGGAGAAAAAATAAAGTAACTGAAAACAAATCTGTTTATCTTTCTTTGTAGAATTCACAAAGGCCCAGACTCTTTGTGAGTATTATGGAACTGAACGTTGGAAGCTGATCCACTACTGCAGAAGGTAAATTTATTTCCAAATACTTTTCCACCAACTACATTTCCCCCCAGCTAAATGAACTGAAATGCATGTAAAAGGAAACTGAGTTCATGAAATGAGGAAAGACAGACACTAGATCGTTTGTTTCTGAAGAAACAAGGTTTAAAAATAATCCAATTATGCTCATGGTAGCTATATGCTCATGGTAAATACATTGTTAAGCCAGGTTGTTCCAACTCTTACTCTAGCTTAGTGCATTGCATATTTCTAACCACCTCAGATCCAACTGCATTCCAAATTATTTTCCTCCTGGGACTTCTTAATTAGACTATTCATACCAGCTTAAGTCCTAACAGAGAAATTACTTTCTGTAACAGCCTCACTCAAGATCGCCCTGCAGAAGCTCAATAACAGTAAAATTACAACAGTAACTTACATACACAACCTTTAACTGTCTCTTTTCATTTCTGCTAACTAAAAGGGACAGATTCCAAAACCAAAGGAACAGTAAGTAGATCCATACTACTTTTGCACTCGTGTGTACAAATACAGATGTCCTCAAACTCCAAAAGGTACCTTGATATTCTTTGTTGTAGATACAAAATGTTATATCCCAATTTAAACCTGAGTTTGCTGTGCCAGAATCCTGACTTTCTAAACCGCCTCTTGTAGATGCAAATAGTAGCCATTACTCAAGTCACGAGTGAGTATCCTAACCACAGTGCCTTTACAAGATCAGTCTGAAAGCCAAACATAAAACCTAACCTAAACATAACCCAAACAGCTGTCTCTATTAGCCTAAGAAAACATGCAATCTTCTAACTTGCACAATTTCCAGAGTTCTGCTTACAGTTGCCATACAGTTAGAGACCAGCAGAGCAAAAACATTTTTCTCCCAACTAATCTGAAAGCAAAAACTAAACATCAAGGGTTCTTCAATTCCAAAACCTTCTCTCCACATAAAGTACTGTAAAATTTCTAAAATGGCAGATCATTGTTCATCCTCATTTCACTGGTGTGCAGAACATTCAACTGTCCAGGGAAACTTTAAACTTGCTACAGCTAAACTCCATGGCTTTCCACCTGACAGCACATTTATGCTCTTTGATATCTGTACATCACTAGTGATCTCTAAGAACAAAATATAAAAAAACATCTCATACAAGCTGCTAGAAATCAGGAGGAAGCCAAACAAGCTGTAAGAAATGTGGAGGACAGACAAATTTATCTGAGTGCAGTTAAAAAGAATATAGAATTAACTGCTTGACACAATTTGGAAAACTGGCAAAGCACAATAGCTAAAGCAATATCCTACTTCTCAGAAGAGACAAAGTTGCCTCATCGGGCTCAGTATAGCGTCACAATTAGCACTAAAAAAGACACCACAATTTTGGCAAATGGTGACTTTCAAGCAAGGGTCTGAAAATGGAAAGATTTGAGAAATATGTGGCAAATTCACATTAACTCAAGGTTCAATAAAGACCACTGAGCTCTCACCCCCATAACGGATTTTGTAGAAGGGATCAACATATAACTCACGCAAAGACAAACATGCATTTTCTCCTATCATTTATAAATGAGCCTTTGCATGCACAACTTACAAATTCATCGTTGCAGCTACATTTCTTCAAGGATACACAGAACATATGTACTTTAATACGTCTGTGTGCATATAAATACTTATTATCTTTACTTTTTACTTACATACATGTACACACAATCACACCTCCTGATCTCTTTGGCTTTCATTATGGGTTGGAACAGCTTTTCTTCAATGTTACTGAACATCTGGACCACTAAAGCTCCATGAACAGTTTTCCTCATTCATTGTCAGAAAATTTGTAAGAAAATCTCACCATAAACTCTGAGATCTATATCTCCTTGGCTCTCTCCTGCAGCATTCACTGCAACACAGGTATATTTTCCTGTGTCACTTATCTGAGCACTAGTCAACACCAGAACTCGGCCCCCAGACAGAACCTGCAAAAGAAACACAACATATTTAGTATACATGCTTTGATGTAAAGCAGAAACATGAGAATTATTTGTTTTTATTCCAAAACAAAATGCTTGTTTTGCTGATTTCCACCATCTATATTTTACCTACACTCTTTCCTGCACTTCATTGTTCTTCTTCAAGAAGAAGCCAAAGTCTGGCTTTATGCAAATCATAGGAAACTCTTGAACTTAGAAGTCTCTGCAAGATCAGGACATTCCCCTCTCTCACCAGTTTCAAACATCGACACATTTTCTGTCTGCCCAAAGTAATACACATACTTACACTAATTTCACCTCTCATCTGTCAGATCATAAAAATAGCATTAAGAAAGCAACAATGTCCTATTATTTTGATTCAGAACCATCTCCTTACAGCAGGAACTTGTTTTTCTCTCCAAGCTGTTATTTTTTTGTAATGAGATATTATGCAATCTTAAACTCCAAGAATCTCTTCAGTGTAGAAAAGTGGCCCAGTTTAGTCTTCTTCTAGTCAGTGAAAAACTTGCTTATGGAAACTTTTACTCAGTATGACATCAGTTGAAAGGGCCAACTTATTTCAATATATCCATAATGAGCACATTTTGCACAGCAATTACAGTAAGCTTGCAACAATATCCCGGAGCAAAAAGCCTTATACTCTTATACCAAAACCTCCAACTTTTTCCATATCATTAAATTGCACAGGCTTTAAAGGCTCATGCCAAAGCAGGAAATAACACAGATGGCAGGATTTGAACCCAGTACCTGGAGACCATCACTAAAGCTGGAAACAGGACTGCCGTCTTTTAGCCATGTCAGGATGGGTGCAGGGATGCCTCTGGCTTCACACTCCAGTCGCACTACATTATTGACCACTGCTGTCACTGTATCACCGCTGTCAGAGATTGATGGTGGGACTGAAAAAAGAAGATAAAGCTGGAGCAGCTATGTAGGAGTTCAGATATATTAAAATGAAATTAAATGGGATGCTTACTTTTAGAACTTGCTTCTCTTCCTGCAAGGCATGATACTGTTGGAAAGATTTCTAATGCTAGCACTTCTGCCATTTGTTTGCTCTGTGCCAAATGCTGCTCTTACTTACATAGGCAGTCAGATAACTTCAGTGAAACTACTGTGAGCAAGGTAAGTAGGATCGAGTCTGCAGCCCAGAGAACAGCTGTGAAACCCAGCAACCAGAACATCAGATCTGAAAATATTCCCTCAGACTTTTATAACATTCCATTTAGACCTCATGAAAGGCATTAACAGCAGTGGAGATTAATTAGAGAAGTTTATATGATAAACTGAATAAATCAAATATATACACAGAGCAATAAATCAGTCTTGCAGAATATACACTTACCAGCTCAATGTGTCTATCTGATTATAAAAACAATCTTAATGGGACATATAAAAGCAATTATTTTAAATATAGGGCCTAGTAAATTTTGTAAGCTACGTTTAAAAGGGAGACAGGAACACACCTCAGATTTCCAGTACATTTCTTTTGTTATTTCTACACTTCTTCATAAGCAAACAAGTGTAGGCATAACATTGGCATACATTTTCAGGAGAAAAAAGCAGCTTTTGAATCAAAAAGCTGTTTTCTGCAGACATTCAACATTTGCAATTTGTTGAAAAAGAGAGATGTTTCATTTATCAGGAAAATCAGAACAATGTAAGTTGCTTGGTCATATCCCCGTTCCTTCACTATCAATCACAAATGCTTAATACTTGAAGTCACTTATGGAGACAAATGAAAACAGTGCATTCTACTCATACCTATCCAACATGAGAAAAAAATGCTTATGTATTCCTTAATAAAAATAAGATGCATTAATAAATTCAGCATGCAGCTCAGACTACTTGTCCTAAGACAAATTTCATTAATAGTAGAAATACCAGGAAACATGCAAGTGTGATTTTATAATCTTTTTTCTATGTACATGCAGTATTTCCATTTCATTTCAATAGCATCTGCTGTTCTTAAATGTCAGAGGAGGTTAAATGGTAAGAATTGCAAAAAATCTTAGTACAATGAAATCACAAGAATATACTAAGCTGGAATTCAACCTGTTTCCTTCAGGCTGAATAGGCCTGCCTAGTTGTTAAGCCTGCAGTACCAGGCCTTGTTCTTAATGCAAAAATGAGCCATTAATTTCTATCACAGCTACTGCATCCACAACACTCTATTAACAACAGAAGTTGTTGAACACAGCCAGCAGTCAATCAAGATAGATGCTCATTCACAGGGCCAGCTTTCACACAAAAACATAGAGCAGGCTGTCAGTAAATTTGGCACAATTTACTGACATGTAAGAGGCTGTTCTTCAGAAAAAGTAGTCCTTGCTTTCATTATTAACAGGGAAAAAAAAAACCCTTTGTCTTATCAAACTCAAACTCTAAATAAACCGAAGTGATAACCTTGTTTCTGGTAAATCCAAAAAGCACTCCTTTTAAGTTTTGTACTACACAAGCTAAATTAAGAAGGTTCATGGATAGGTGTTTCAGCTTCCTCTGATGCAATGACCACTGGCTGCAACTGTATATATTTCTATTATGGTAGGGGAAGCACTTTTATTTGTCTAGTGTTTGCCACTAAGTGAGAGTAGTATTAGTTCCCTAGAAAATTCTGTAAATTTCTGCTGAAACTCCACTACCTAAAAGAAGATAAACATATGCTTAGGACTTATTTCTCAGTTTAAACAGAATTATGACCTTGGCTCTAAATATTTCCTGTGAAATTTTCACTGGGTAAGGTTAATTGCCCTTGACCGTGCCTCGAGCCCTCATTCTCTCCCATGATAGTCATTAATCTAACAGAAATGTATGGCCCAACTCTGTATTTGTTAATTAACATTAATAGGATCTACTGATTAAGCATGCATATCAGCCAGGAACACTGGGCCACACTTGGGCCGCAGTTCTGCGTTGAAGACTTCCTCTGAAAACCACTTACATGCATATGCATGCATCAGATACAGGAGTCTGGATTAGAGCCTGATCCAAAATCCACTGAAATTAGTGGAAGAGTTCCAATTTGGCTTTTGATCAGGTGTCTCATTTCTGCTAACACCTACACCTCGACTTCGCCTCTTTAACCACAGTACATTTTTATTTAAGATTCTTGCGTTATGAAAGAACATTTGACTCGAGTCCTTTATCTGTTGTAGACTTTGAAGTCATCTACAGTGAAACACAGCTATTTCAAGTCTTTCTGAACCATTTAAATGATAACATAAATATCTTTTCCACAAATCTGGCGTCTGCTCATTCTCCCTAAAAATCAAATTCCCTTATGACATCTTCCTAACATTAAAAACATGTATCCTAATATCACTAAGGGAAAACAACAAACTACAACAAAGAGTGGATGTGCTCCCTTGAGCCCTGCCACATCCCTTCCAGGGTGATGGTGTGACGAATGACAGTAAGAGATTTAAAAGCAGATTTAAAAGAGCAAATGTGGCGCAAGTAGCAGTTTCACATAAGTTTTTAATACTTACCATGAACCTGAAGACTGTAGGACAACTCAGCTGTGCCTGCAGTGTTGACAGCCACACACTTGTAAACACCAGTGTCAGAGATCTGAGCACCCTCAATCTCCAGAACCTGACCCTTGTTCAGAAAAGTGACACTTGAAGCACTGGTGAGTGGACGACTGTCTTTGTACCAGGTGATAGCTGTAAAATTAAATGAAAAAATTGCCAGAAGTATTCACCCTGACAAACAGGTCCAAATATACTTCAGATTTTCCCTGTGAATTGCGAGAGACATAAAACCAGCATTTAAAATACAATATATATTCATTAGAATTAATAACAGTAAAAAGTAGCCAGGAAATGAGAAAATCAGTAACATCTGTGCAAAATAATGACTATGCCTACAGGATTCAATAGTAAATTTGAAGCTATTGTACATGCACACCACGTGCTTATGGAATAATGTTCTGAAGTTAAGAAAATGTAGCATAAAGCATCTATTTTGATGATGTCTAGTCATCTAATACCAAGGTTGAAAAATACTCAAATACACAATATATATCATTTTTCACCTTCTACTCTAAAGTATTGCTATGTTAAACTGAACCACATAAGAAGTTTAGACACAAAATGCAGAGTTCATCTCAAAGGCTGAAAAATGGAAATGAAAACTGGAAAACTGGTATAGATCCAAAACAAAATATACAGAAAAAAAAAATCAAGAAAAAATGAGGATATTTTTGCATCTCAGCCAAAAGATGGTACACACACTTTACTGGTATCACTTCACTTGTTAGCTAGATGAGAACAAACAGATGCAAGCAGCCTGGTTTTCAAAACTTGGAATATCATGAGAACCCAGAAAATCATTAGTATAATCTCTACCATTTGGGAAAGCCACAGAAACGATGGTACACGCACAGAAAACTTTTGCATTTTCACATGCCAGAGGCCTGAAGCAAACAGAGAGAATCCTATTGTTTTTAAGAGACTTTAGGCAAGATTCTAGATACGTCCCCATTTGACAGGCACACACAATACTGAAGGCATTGTTCAAGTCTGCCCTACCCCATAAAATATTGACCTGATGGGGAAAAGGAGTAGATGTGTTTAAAGCTGGTTTACAGCTGATTTCATAAAGCTCTAACAGTGTGGTTGCCTAAGGACAAGATATTGCTGTATGCATAGGGGTATAGATTATCCATCTGTTTTTCATTTGTTTAATTAGAAACAGAAGAAATCACAAATTTCCAATTCTTATTCCATATCACTCAGTATACTGACATTCTCTATCACTAATAATGTTTAATAAAGTTTAAATACCACAAAATTAACTTCATGCTAATAAATATCCATTATTTTCAAAAGACGTAGAAAAGTCACAACCCGTTATCAGACATTCTTCACGTCCTAAAAGATGCATGTGCATACCTGGCAGAGGGTTCCCTGATGCTCTGCATTCAAGACGGATTGGATTATTCACAACCACTGTTTCATTTAGCATTTTCCCTTCATCCTTCAGGCTGGGTGGTTCTTTAAAAAGGCAAAAGCATCAGGCTTTCATTATTTTAGCCGCTTGGTTGGCAAAAATTGCAATCACAAAGCATTTTGCTCTCTGAGAAACTTAGGGCAATGAATTGCCAAAGCTTCCACTAACTACTGGGTAAAGGAGAAATTTCTTTGGGAACTTTATCTGTGGAGTCAAACTACACAAAATCCCAGGAAACGCAGATTTTGCCCTATGCTTCTTTCTGCTGCAGTGGGACAAAGAACAAAAACTGAAAGATGGATGTGCAGAGGTAAAAAAAATGCCAACAAGCTCAAAGGAGAAAAGAATACAGTTATAAAAAAAGCTGCCTTAAAATCACTATTTTCAGCTTCTAACTAGAGACAGAAACATCATTACCATGCACATGAAGCCGAATATGCTGTTGGGCTTCTCCTGCAGCATTTGTTGCCACACAAGTGTATCTGCCAGCATCTTCGAGCAGGGCCTCAACAACTTGCAGAACACGGCCTGAAGACTCCAGCTGTACCAAAAGAGAGAGTGGGGAACCACTTTAGATAGTAATTCCAAATAAAGTCACTAAGAATAAAGGCACAGCAGAAATGTACAATGAATATATCTTTCTGCTCATCCAGGGCCATAAGTCATGGAACAGATGTCATGGTAGTTTGAAGACTTCAGTATTGCTGGGACATTGGATTGTTAGTTGTACAGCTGTGGGGAGACCTAGATGGCAGAGGGATAGACAAGCATGGTGAAGAGGGGGCTGCAAGTTCTAGCAAGATGTCAAAAACTGCTCCATCTTGAATCAAAGTAACCACAGACACAGATCCCCTAGGGCATGCAAGCATGAGAAGGGCTGTTTACTCACAATGGAAGGGAATTCACAGGCAGGTGCTGCAATGGCAGTGCTTATAGAAAAACTCTACTAATCCTGCCTCACAATGACAAGTGGGCAATGCTACCTCCCAGCTGACAAATGGTCATACCTTGAATGGTACAACACAAATGAAAGGAGCCAGATGCTAATCTACAGTCATGGACTCATACCTCCTCTGGTATGGAGGTATCTAATGAGATTCAGTCTGTTAAACATTATTACTCAATCTGATGTACTGTCTATTCAGGTAAAAAGCCCGTTGCTCTCCAGGATGAATTTTTAACATCTTTGTATCACAGCATGAGGGAAGCAAAAGGAAAAAAAAAAAGGATTAACACATTTAACTTATAGTTACTATCTTTCAAACTTTGGATTCCACAGAAGAGTATTGCTTACTCTAGTATTTCCCCTGGCTGTGTTTACTGGTTGACCATCTTTCAGCCAAGTTATGGAAGGGCTGGGAATGCCATTGGCTATGCACTGCAGTGTCACAGGTTTGTGGAGCACAACAACTCTCTCAGAAGCACCAGCTGATTTAATAGTGGGAGGAACTGCAAGAAACAAAAATGAAATATCATTTGAACATACATATTTACATATATAGAATGTACTATGACACCAGTAAGAGTAGATCTACTTCTATTTCATCTGCTCTTCTCCCTTATTTTTCAATCAACTAACGCTAAAAATATTTACTTAAAATTTCAGTATCTTCTTGCCAGTAATCCACAATATAGCCAGTCTGTCCCCTTTTTCCCCCTTGAGTAACCTACCATGCACAGTAACAACAAATTCCCTTTCATGTTCTCCTGCCATATTCACAGCCACGCATTTATAATGGCCAGTGTCTGATACTTGAGCTCGAGAGATGAGAAATTTTTGTCCATTTAATAAGATCTTACGTCCAGTTCCCTCTTCGATTGGCTGGCCACCTTTTAACCACCTACCAAAAAGAAAGCATAATCTCAGATCTCCATTGGAATAAGATTAACAACAGTCCTAATATACACATATTTATATTACACAGAACACGTCAGAAATTCTGTTTTCTCTATGGAGATTGGAGATGTCAGGTAGTACTTTGCTTCTGAATGCCTATGGACTATAGTGGTTCACCAGGAGAAGGGAACATATGTGAACAGGCACTAAAGAAGTCATCAGAAAAGGTGAAAGCTAGGAAACAGTGTAAATAGCAGACATCATCAAAAGAGGCAGACAGAAGTCTCCAAAGCAAAGGCAATAATTGCTGGCATATGACAAATACAGAGCTGCATTACCAAGGGAAGAAGGATTTGGTCAGCACTTATTATCTATCTGAATTCCTGGGACATATCTTTTGGCACAATCTACTGAACTACTTCAAAACAAACCGGAGTGAAATCATAACACTGAGCAATGTCAGTAACTGCCACTTCACCGGAGACAAGAGTCTGTTCCCCAGACAATAACTATCACTAAATAACACAGACTGTGTATAAAGACTACCTTCAAGATCATCTAATCAAATGGCAGACT
Source organism: Perdix hodgsoniae (assembly GCA_035772895.1). Lineage (NCBI taxonomy): Eukaryota > Metazoa > Chordata > Aves > Galliformes > Phasianidae > Perdix > Perdix hodgsoniae. Next base: position 474,602 of record JAPSGF010000139.1, read on the forward strand.
TTTTGTTTTATTGCCATACCAATCCCCTTACGTGATTGTTGGTGAAGGTGTCCCTGTTGCTGAACAATCCAACTCCAACAGGCTATGGAGAACCACAGTGTAGTCCAAGAACTCATCCCCACCTTCCACAAACGGTGGGACTGCAGGAGAGATGAAGCCATCAGCAAAAATATTTAAGCATCAGTAATGTAAGAGAAGTTGATTAGAAGTAGCAGTGTTAAAAAAAAATATTGGTATCACTATGGGACACAAATAGATTTGGAGTTCATTAGGAATCACTGCTCCTTTTTGAAACAAAACAGGTAGACAATGACATTTTCTGAGTTCAAATCATTCTTATCTCTCTCTTTTTAAAATTATTTCTTCTTTTTTATTTCTTTATTTTTTTTTCTTCCCCAGATTCAGTCTGAGATCCCTTGTGAAAGGGTGTGTTGGTGCGGTGAGCCTTTCAAGACCCTCTGTCAGCAAACAAAGAAAGCAAAGGCTCTTCTTCCAGGACCTCTCCATATTCTCTGCAGGAGTGCAGGAGTGAGTGAGCAGGGGAGGAGGCATTGCCATACGTCTTCTCCTGGCTCCTTCACCAGCCAGAAAGATCAGTAAGACAGACATGAGAATGGATACTCTACATGTTCATTCAACAGCACGGCAGCATTCTTCCAGAAGGTGCTGCAAAGCCTAAAAGTGTTTTGAGAGGAAAAAAATCAAGTCTTTCTGAAGGCTTCATTTACCTAGAGAGTCAGAGGGGAATGCTGAGATTCAGATCATGGTAACTAGTTGAAGCTATTTTGTAATTCTGGAAAGAAAAATGCCGTGTCCAGCTTTAACAAATAAGCAGCTTGGTAACTGATATATATAATTATTTATAATTATATAATCCTACCAACAAAGACAAAAGTATTCGTTTCATTGCAAATCCAATATATCGGTAGTTATGTTGCTCACATACCTAGGATTTCAACTCCATACTTGATCTCTTGTTCTCCAGCTATGCTTGTGGCCACACACAAATACTGGCCCCGATCAGCCTCAACAGCTCTGAGGATCTCCAGCTTCTTTCCACCAGACACAATGTGGAGGTTGTCACTTGCTTTCACAGGCACACCATCCTTTAACCAGGTAAGAAGAGGAGAAGGGTTGCCAGCAGCTTTACATTCTAAAGTCAGTGAATTGCCAGCAACCACCTGCCTGCTCTGTGCCGTTTCAGCATCGCCCTCTATTACTGGAGGAACTGTAGAAAGGAAAAAATGTATTGCAAGTGATTAATTCTGTAGTCAGAAAATGTATTAAGAGCAGATGGGCTAGTTCCTGTCCACCCACTTTGTTGGTACACACCATTATGTCACATACATACATGTGAGAATTTGCAGCCAGGGAAAACCAAGCCCTGTAGTTCAATAAAGACCATTTGTACAAAAGAGGATATGCAAGGTTTCAAGATGGAAAAAAAACAAAGTTGAAAGTCTTAAAAAAGTACATTTGGGATCCTGACACAGAGGTTATTTCCTGAGCACAGAGGAACCTAAACACTGTTCAGCATGCACATATGAGAAAGAGAAAGGATACCTGGAGAAGAAATATCTCACACACTTCACTAAAACAAGGTGTCAACGCCTCTGAAGTTGAGAGCTTTTTAGCAGTTACCTAATGCATAGGCTGTAAAGCTACTTCTACACAGTCCTGCTGATACAGGCCCACCTTAAAATGCAGTCATTGACTGCTCTTCAACCTTGACAAGTTTGCAAAGGTTGCTCACAGTAGGAGGGCAGAAGGCTTTCAGTATACACATCCTGAAACATGGCAAATAATCAAGTTTGATAAGCTTTCACTTACCGTAGACATCCACCACAAATATTTTTTCAGCAGCTCCAGCAGCATTGGTCACGTGGCAAGTGTACTTTGCAGAATCTGACACTTGGGCATGAGGTATTTGCAGGAACCGCCCTTTGTCCACATACAGAGCTTGGGGGCTGGAAATAATGAGGCGTCCTTCTTTGTACCAGGTAATGGTAGGAACAGGGATTCCCTTGGTTTCACAGTCCAAATTTATAAGATTGTTAAGAAGTGCTGATATCTCTGTGGTAATATTGCCTCCTTTAATACTAGGAGGAACTATTTCAAAAGACAAAACAACAGCATAAAAGCCTTAGTGTACAAGTCTGTGCAGTTCTAAATTATTTTAACATTAAATTACTCTAAAATTAAAAGATTTTAGGTTAATTAGACTTCCAATCTTTCCTGGTGCTTTTGAGACGCTTTTTTCCCATGTCTGTAGAATTCTCTATGGCACACTGAGCTGGAAGGATGAAGAGAGCAGAACACAAATACTAATGGAATCTAATGTCAAAGAACACCTTATACTTAATCAACAAGCACCACACCAAGGGACACTGGAAAGCACTGCTGCCTCACTACCTGAGAACAACTAACGTTCCAGACTCTTTGAAAATGCCAAGTTAAGTCAGCTGGGCCTCCAATGCCTCCTGCAAAGCATTTGGGCACAACGCTGACCCTTCCCTCTCTCTGAAGAGTAAAGGGCAAACTCTGGATGTCTTGGGTGCTGCATCTTCCCAGTGAGGAACAACCACCTGCTATTTAAAATACCAAAGACATCCAAAAGCCTCTATGACTGGAGCAGGAAATGCTCGGGACTCAGAATTTCTAAAGATTAAGTCACTTACTTTGAGATTAAATATGAGCTTAACAGCTCAGCTTTATGCTTGAAGCTTTTGGCCCACAGTCATCTCCCACACTCACGAGGCAGCAGTACTCAGATTTTTTCTAGCTGACTTCCACAGTGATCATTCAAAATGCCATCACACAAATGTAAAGAAATGTGTCAGTGAACCTATGTGTCAGACCTACACCTATGAGACAGATCTTTCTGGTTATCAAACCATGACAAAATACTTTCCTTATTAAATATTCTATATGCAAACATATGCGAATCTATAACATATGCTGAAACACATTCAGTTCAAAGGCAAATGCATTCCTCCATCAACAAATGCTTTTATCCACGAAGATAAAAGTAGAACTAGAGAGCTAAAGCAAAGTATGAACTAGTGGGAAACAGCATCTAGGTTCCTCACTTACTCTGTAGGCTTCTGTTTGTCTGGTCAAGATTAATTCCTCTCTCTTCTCTGAAGAATCTGAAGTAAGGTCTACTCATTTAGGGGGATGTGAGTGGTTTTTATTCCCCAAATCTTACGACATCGATGACCCTGATAACCAGAGAGTTCTCACACCATTTATTTTTTTTTTTCCAGAAGACTTCACTGTGACTGGTATACAGGCACATTTCTGGGCATGTCATTGCTCCATGCTTCAAAAATGTGCCAAATGAGGAAAATAATGTATCACAAGTTCACTGTTGTCAGAACAGAAGACACAGACCCTTTAGAATTGAAGCCATAGCAAATGAGGACTCATTAGCTTTAAGTGCTCATGGATGTAATATTCACTCTCGGGGTCCAGCAGTTTTATCCCATATATAGATTTCAGCAAGTTTCCCCCATCATTTCTGTTAGCACCACACACCTATGGTTTTCAGGTCTGGTTGGGCTGTCACATGTTCTTTTTCTTTCAAATGAAAAACTTCTTCTCTTGTCTCTTTTAAAGTCTTATTTCAAAAGCACATTCCTGTTTCCATGAATCTTTCTGTTTCTTTTTTTCCCAACAGTTTATCTCCTCTAATACTAATCACAGGAATTAATTGAGCTTTTTCCCAGGTATTTTGCTAAGACAACTGCTTGTAAAAACACAAAAAGTATACTCTACACTATATAAAAAAAGAAGGTTTACATACTTATCCCATGCTAGTGCTTCTTCTCTCCTTCTAAATGACCACAGACTACACAAACTTGAGAGACATGACATACCGCTCTACCTGAAGATCTTCTGGAATGCCCTTTATCAGAACCTACTTCAATCTGATTCTTTTTACACTCCACTTTGTATTTTTGCATTCAATTTAACTTATTCCTAAGTAATTTATGTTTGTCTGAGCATCTCCATTTAAAAATCCTGTATGCAAAACTGAAGGATTTTCTTGGATCTAGCACTGTATAAACTTACCATGAATGATCAGCTTGACCTCCTTAATTTGTTTGCCAGCTGTGTTAGTAGCACTGCACTGGTAATGACCTTTGTCAACACTTCGAGCAGACTTTATATGCAGAATTTGACCTTTTTCCAGGAGCTCAAAATTGGGATCACCCAAGAACAGGGGCCTGAAATAGAGATTATTTCACCATGCAGAACTCTGACCCCATCCTTTTGGCATTAATTTAAACTGACAGTTACAAAAAGGGTTCCTTTAATGGCAGTAATTGCATTAAAGAGTATCATTTAAACCAGAGAAACAGCATCCATCTAAAGAATCACAATAAAGCAACAAACTATGATAACTATATTGATTCCTGGTTTTCAGAAGAAACATAAAGGTACTTTATGCAGGTCATCCAGAACACCAGCAGCAGGGCTTGAGTCCTACTCTTTAACTCAGTTCCCTTTTCTAATTCCTAGGTCATGATAATCCTTTGTTGTTAACAAAAAATCTGCATATACTAGATGAAAGTATAAACATATTAACTTCTTGTCATACACAAGATATACTGAACATCTGTGAGTTCAGTATAGACACTAGCTAAACCATTAAATACCAATGCTATTTAAAACTATTTACAGCTAATATTTAAGCTGCCAAGAATTATATTTTTTTGAGATTATATATATACATACATATATATGCAGAACTATACAATGCAATGCACCAGCTAGAAAAGAAGGTTAATGCTAATTTAAAAATCATGCCAATGAAACAGCCATATTACAAGAAAACCTGTAGTTCAAGATAAAGCCCAAAGAAAGGGTTGCATCTGCCTTAGCTCATGTACTGCCTAGCTTCAAATACTGTAAATATGCCCTGCAAGCGCCAGTGTCAGAAATGGGATAGTTTACAAAAAGAAGCAGGATGCTGACTTTTGATTAAAGGACTTGCCATGTCATGTTACCACAAATTTTAGCCAATGACAATAATTTGACACTATATAGTTAAAAGCAGAACCTGTTGCTACTGTGTACCTTTTTCCTCTATGTTCTAAGAGAGGAATAACCTAGACATAGGTGGAAAAAATGACAGTATACTTACTTGTTGTCTTTGAACCAGTGAATGCCAGGAAAAGGAAAGCCTTTGGCTTTACATTCCAGACTTATTTCCTTGTTGAGGATGACTGCAATTTCACTGGTGGTATCAGCACCTACTATACTTGGAGGAACTTTAAAGAGACAGATGTTAAAGGAAGAGCTGGTATTTAAACAGGGAAGCTAAATTTGGAGACTGGAAGAAATGCTGCAGTGGATAATACTGTTCCCTTCAAACAACTTAAGTTTTCACTGCAAGACTACACCTGCTCATTCACATCTTCTATCTATTCTAACATCACTTCTATTGTGACAAGCACTCCAACACTCATGCTGCTGAACTGCACAACAGTAAACTCCTTTATATCTTAGAGCACTGTACCCTGAAAATACAAAATAAAGTATCAAAGACCAATATCCAGAATGAAAAACTGCACTTTGTCTGTGTTACTATGAGAGTGGTAAATTTTAAGTATTCATAATCCAGCACGAAGAGTGCTTCAGCAGCCAATATTTAATGGGAAATGAGAAGAAGAACCCATTTATAGTAAGTTGAAACTTACTGGTTCCTTAAATATCAACTATTTTTAAGATTGCTGTTTAACAAACAAGTAAACAAACAAAAATAGAACTAACCCAGTATATCTAGGTTAAAGAGCTTCTCAGAACTTCCTGCTACGTTTATGGCTTTGCATGAGTATTGCCCGGCATCATCAACAGTAGCTTTAAGGAGCTTCAGTATCTTTCCATTGTGTAAAATCTGGAGAGTATTGCTTTCCACAACCTTAAAAGAACCCAAGACATGAGCCTTATGTAATCCAAATTACATTAGCCAGATATTACAGATGGATCTGTATAAGAAAGTCATTGTTTCTATTTAAAAATAATACATTTCCCTTTTCAGTTACAGCATGTCTCATTTTCTGCAATCTATCCAATATGACTCCTAGCACAACATACAGTAGAGGGTGAGAAAACCAAAGAAACTCTTTGTTCATTAATAGCAGTTAGATATAAAGGTTCATAAAGGGATTTCTCCTCATATGAACTATCACTTATCAGCTACAAGTAGAAGCATAGGACCCAAGGATAACCCTTTGGAATTCAAATAAATTCCAAGAATTCTCATTTCTCCATCTACTACATGAAGAAAATGTCATTACCCTCTGCAAGTATTCTGGCATCCACAGTACTGTGAGACTTCTAAGGCTAATTCTTAGGGAGATCTCAAAGAAGTTTCTTTTGATTTATTGAACAGTCAAATTAATGGATTAGTCATACTTCTCTGGATATCTCTGTGGGTGTTCTTGGTACAGTTTAAATATATGTAAGGTATATACATGTATTTACTTTTAATGGAAATCTCATATCAAGCACTCAAAAGAAAAATCAACACAAAGTATTCTGGAATTGAAAAAGGCTACAGTTAGAGTAATTTGTGCATACCTGGATATCTTCTTTATACCAGGAGATGACTGGGAATGGATTTCCAAATACTTCACAGAAGAGACTTACAGGATGATTAACAACTACAGATATATTTGTCACCTTTTCTTGATCTCTAATTTCAGGAGGATCTACAAGAAATTTCAAAGTCATGTGTATTAAGTCTTCTCACTCAGTGATTTCCCACTTCATCCTTTCCCCAAGTCAAGAACCTCTATTATCTACATTTTTCAGACATTTTTTATCTCATTTATCCTGGGTGTTTCCATTTCCCCTTTGACTCTGGACCAGTCTCGCAATGTTCTTCCTTCTCTTGTCAAAGAACAAGACTATTCACTTTGCTTATAGCAGAATTTCAAGGAATCCACTGAAACACAATCTCCGTCATCATTTTAACTGACTAATCTGTAAAATGCCATGTTATTTGCTTAGCATATACAGGAAGTAAATTTCAGGGAATAATCTCTCCTCTTCACTGCTCTCCCTGCCTGTCCCCTTATAAACCCATAGGAGTAAAGAGAAAGGTCTTATGTGATGGATGAGAAAAATTCAAACCCTACCGATGAGCCTTGCTGGCACATGATGGAGTTCCTACATTTCTAATCCTGTTCAGGCATCAGAACTGTGAAAAGTGAATAGGAGTAAAAGTACTCTCTAAGAAGTAAAATCAGCATATCAAACATATCTCACAATCATCTGTAGATGCAATTTTGCAATTTAGGATTAGGGAAGAGTGTCTTCTATTCTATGCTCATTCTGACAAACAACTTTTCTCATACTTACCACTTGAAATGCAAATCTATCAACAAAACTTTAACATCTCTACTACAAGTCTTCACCTGTTACTTGTGGTAAAGTTATCAACAATAACTAGAACTCTTGACTAATGAGACAAACCTAGCCCTTTGAGTTAAACAACGACTGCTTATTTATAAAAATACAGTGAGCAGAAATAATACAAAATATTTAAAGAGCAACAGAATCATAGAAACCCAGTTTAGTTTTCATGATTCAACTGCCCATGGGAAGATTTAGGACATGCAATTTCCAACAATGAAACAGAATAATCTCTTTCAAAATACGTCTCCAGTAGTTGTGCTTATTATTTACCATGAACTTTCAGGTTATACTTTCTTTCTGTACTTCCAGCTTCATTGGTTGCCACACAGATATATTCTCCATTATCAGACGGTGTAACAGAAGCTATGACCAGCAGCATGTCATCCTCCAGAACTGAAATTCCTGGTTCTCTGCCTGTCAATTCTCTTCCATTATGTATCCATTTGATGACAGGCTTTGGAATACCTAACAAGAATAATGCAAAATTTCAAGATTCAGTTCACATAGCTCAAAATAAGAAGGATTCAAATAATTACCGTTGCTTGCTGGCAAGAACAATCCAGAGGGAGTCACAAGCCTTCAAATTTACAGTTACGAGTAAGGTTATCACTAAAAACCTCTTAATATCCTTGTTAGCTAGTAATGACTTTTCAAAGTACCTCATAATTTGTTTAAACTGAGATTTAGTTTGAATTTTCCATATAAAGTTCATATGGAAAACATATGTGTATTTTACATTTTTACAATACCAAGGAGTAAAATTATCAGTGGTCAACAGAAAATATACTTTTGCCACTGAAAGAGGTAATACTGATACATACCTTTTACTGGACATGGGAATGCAACACGTTGATTTGCCACTCTTTCTTGAAAGGGATTATTGTACAGAGGATCAAGGTCACCGATAGTCGGAGGCTCTGAAAGAAAATTAGATAGCTCAAAATTTTTTTTTACCCTTGCTTCCAAATGTAAGAACACAGTCTGGCAATTCATAATTTTTAAATCTCTCTTATTCACACCATCACCCTTCATGCCCCCTACAATGATGAAGCATACTACACAAATAGGCTTGACTGCCAGAGGAATATTTAGGAAGAAAGCAAAACAAATAAAACTTTTGACTTAAATTGGAAAAGAAAAAAAAAAAAAACCAACAAAAAAACAGCAACACTATATTTGTTCTGAAGGCAGAGACAATGTTATTGCAAATTCTGAAAAAAATGAGATAAACTTAAAAACATATATTTTTTTCCTCATACCATATCTTAGTACTCCTCGCATTCTTTATCCGTGCATCTCATTTTAAACTTGCGTATGGACTGAGACCATACAAAGAATATGGCAGTTCTTTGCTGTTCACAATGAGCAGCTCTCAGCATCTCTAATCCAAAGGCATCAGAACACTGCCTTCAAACCATTATGAAGAAGAAATACTTTCCACTTAAGTCAGTCATGCTGTGTTGCCAAATGTCAGCTGATCATGTGAGGAGTTATACTATATGTTTAAATTGGCACATGAATCACTGCTGCCCCATCACCATTTTAATAATATACTGACTGATGAAGCTTAAGCAAAATTCCAATTCCATTTGAAGCTGTGCCATGGGGCTCTAATATTCAGAAACAGTCTATGAAAATGTGAGAGGTGAATGAACACACAGAGAATATTTGAAAAGGAGGTTTCCCACAATGGGATCTGGTTTTAATTACATACTGCAAAAGCAAATGAAAAATATTTTAAAAGATTTAAAAGAAAAAAAAAACTTCAAGCTTCTCATTTCTGCTAACTCTCCACAGAATGTTTGCATACTCCCAATTTTTCTTAATTAACATCAGACAGATGTTAATTAACATCTAAAACAGACTTGGACTTTACACGCTGTAACTCTCAACAGCAAGGACATCACCCTCCAAAATATAAATCCGACTGCATTGTCATAAAATTATACTTAGAGCAGGAGTCAAGGTTACAGTCCTAGCAGCAATACCTTGAACTTGTATTGTTATCTCAGAGGTGTCAGTGCCTGCCGCATTAGTGGCGATGCACCTGTAGATCCCGGCATTGGAAAGCTGGACATTGCTGATGCTCAGAGCCCCATCCAGACTGTGAGTGGGCTGCCTGCTGTCTATTGGCACAGCACTACTGCCCCTGAACCAGGTGATTGTTGGTGGCGGGTTCCCCTGGGCACTGCAGGGTATGTCAACTCTGTGGCCAGCCTGGACTTTCACAATTTGATGACTACGCTGTATCTTAGGAGGAACTAAGCAAGAAGACAAGTTAAGTCAATAGCAATGTGAAGACAGTGATGTACAACATCATTTCTGAAGGCAGCTCTTTTCATTATTCTGGAAAACATCCTTCCTTACTCAATGAAACACAATTCTCTCACATGCAGAACTGCATGTTCTTTACATATAGGATGTATAATAGCCTACCACTAAACTTGTCTGGAGAAGCTACATTTCAAATTCTGTTGCACTACTTCCATATGAGTATTAATATTACACCATGCACATTTCAAAAGTTAAGCATACTGGCTTTTCATAACAAAAAGAGTCAAAAGCTTTTATGAAAAAGTTCATTACATTTCCCCTTTGACGCTTTAATTTCTTTCCCTTAATTCCTAATCTTTGTATGCTTCCAAATACAAGTTCAGACAAAAAGATAGAATATTACTGGAAAAGATCTTGCTGATCCCAAAAAATAATTCAAATCTGACTTAACTCTTCTGCCACAGTGTTTTTCTTTCTAAGGATCACTGACAATAAAGTCTAACAAAGAATATCTGAAGCAATAATAAGTGTCATTTCTTCTGTTAATGCACAATCACACACAAATAAAGTTGTACTCTCTATCAGGCCTCTCTACAGAAAACCACAGTCATCCGCTACAGTCATTATAACTGCATTCATGAAGTTGAAGTGCTCAGAGCTGCCAGGGGCAGGAGTTCCATGCTGGCATGTTTGTGGCATGTGATTTCAAACTCTGCATGAGCCACAGCAGAACTACGTACACACCACAGTTACACTGACCAGCACCATCTGGGCTGTGCCAGGACACAGCTCCTGCTCCCACTCTCCTCAGTGCATCGGCACCAGCAACAGGGATGAGTGTCACAAGCTGTGCTTCTATCTGATACAGATGAGGAGAAACAAAAGGGAGAGCATGGAGCTAATGATACACGACACTGCATAAGTTGTCAAGAGACTGTGGCTGGAGCCCCATCACAGTAAGAGTAGAAGAGAGGCTAGGGGGCAAGAATTTGATGATTTATGGCAAGAAGGAGAGGGGACATCCCTCCACAAGAGGCTAGTCACCTGCACTGAGGGGGAGGAAGGTGGACACAAGGACAGGGTGCTAGTTTGAATAAAGAAGTAAGATGGCTCAGGCTGAGAGAACAGGGATGTTCAGCCTGGAAAAGAGAAGGCTTCAGGAGGACCTGATAGCGGCCTGTGATACCTAGAGGGGGCTATGGGAAAGCTGAATTTGTATCAGGGATTGTAGTGACAGGGAACCATTAAGACTGGTGGGAACTCAGCATCTACAAGCCTCAGACAACTTTGCTATTTTCAGCCATTGTTTTCAAACCTAATACTGAGAAGTTTGCTGCAGACTGAACATCCAAGAGTATTAGAACAAGAGTTTTCAACTCTTAAAACTCCTCTGGCTTACCTAAGAGCCAAATATGCTATATAGCTGTAATTCTTCCTTGAATCTAAGTGACATGAAAGGAAGGTATACATATATGTGTACAAATATCTATATTTAGGTTACATCTACACAGTATTTCTTTTCCACATAATCAATAAAAACAATTTACATATGAAGATAATATGAGCAGAAAGAATACGGGTCAGTAGCATTTCATGTATGAAAGAAGAAATATAATTATACATGAAAAGTATATTTAATGTATATAAACAAGGATTCAGCATCTTTAGGATGCCAAATTCAATGCTGAAACACGCTGATGATTTTCCTTTAAGTTAAAACTTACCATGTACACTTAATTTCACTGACTGAGTCACATTCCCAGCAATATTGGTGGCTACACAGAAATACATTCCGCTGTCTGAAATTTGTGCCTCACTGATCTTCATTGACCCTGAGGGTAGGAAAGTGTGTCTGCAAAATTAAGAACCAGATACGCTGTATAAACACGTACAGAAGAGCGAATGATCTCTACTTACACACTACTGGTCACTACCTGCTAAATTACACTGAGCTGTGCCATATTACTAAACTATGACTTACTCATTTTTTCCAACTCTTTACTGAGCCACATGGAGAATATAGATCATGTACCTAAAATATAAGATCCAAATTGTAATGTCTGGTTCTACCTACTTACAGGAGACACTGACACCTGCCTGAAAAAACATCTGGTGATTCCTATCATGGTAGAGCCTCCCATCACGGATTTATGCACATCCTAGCTCAGTAGAATCAGAAAGTTTGCGTTAAACAGCTTGTGATTCTACTTCAACATGGCCAAAATATTTCATAATGGTGCAGGATGAAGGGGAGAAGGGATCTGAAGAGTACTGTGATTCAAAACCACTGGTTCTGGAGCTTAGAGAATTTGTCACTATTTCTGACTAAATAATTAATGATGTAACACTGATTTTCATTATAGCTTTGGTCTAAGGCTCACAAGATACAGGTGTACAAGGATACAGGCTTGGCCAACTAAGCTGAACTCTTCTTCTGTAGCAGTTAAAAAGGAAAAAGAAAATAGAAGGAAAGGAAAAACAGCAGCTAGAAGTTGACAAGAAGCAAACAGAACTCGAAGTTATATACAGAATTAAGGAAAAGTTGCTGGGAATTGGTGGTATCACTTATTAACTTTTCTCTGGCACAGGTGAATCTGGAGAATACAACAGGCTGAAGGGACAAGTGGAAGAAAGTGATGTGCATTTCCTTCAGGCCATTGATATTCGTCTGATATCATGATTACTCCTCTGTTGCCCCTATCTTTCCAATGCTTGTTTTTTTAAAATAACCCCAAAATATATGGTTGCTGGGATAACAACTCATCTCTCATTACTTTGCCCATTTATTACAAATGCTTTCTGAGAGAAGTTTCTTCATTTCTGCTTTTATTCTTCTTTTGCTTACTGGTCACATTTCTAACATCTCTTTTGGTGGTCTCAAATAATTTTGCTTGGACTCACTTTAACTTTTGCTGTCATCTGTAAACAATTTTATGGAATGGGCTGAGTTGGATCACTGCTAGTCTGGAGAGCTTGGATGGCTCCACAGTGAGCAAGTAGCCTAATTTATCTGTCTCTTGAAGTAAAATGAGGACAAATAATGGACCAAGAATGCAGATTCATTAATGCATGCAATGTGTTCACAGTACAAAGCAGAACATTCCACACAAAGCACTAATTCCAAATTAACTCTCCATACATAAGCCTGTTCCACACAGATTACTCAGCCAGCACCTACCAGCTGATGAGTCTGTTGCAGACTCAGTGGGAGAGGTGGATCTGAGGCCAAGATTTGGCCACAAAAGAAATAGGTGCACTTTGAGGCCTGTACGACTGCTTAACATTTCACTTGGATCACAGAGTTACACTAGACAGTGGCTACAGCAACTGCTACAGCATGCACCTGGCAGCATCATCGTTTCCTGGTTTACAAATGTAGCTGCAGTCTCTGCCCCTTTTGAGGTGGCTGGGAGACTAGGAAGCACTAGCTTTCCTGACCATAAATAGGAAGTGCTTAAAAAAAGTAAAACATATTTATAAAGATTTTAAATTAGACACAGTTTACATGGATCTCTGGGCACCACTGCAGTACACATACAATGGGATCCTCTCTTGCCCTGACCTCCCAAGCTTGCACATTTCAGAGTAAATACTGAAGTTCTGCCACTGTGTACAAACACACACTGCAGTACAACAACGTGCAGACTTTGAGTCCTTCAGAGGAGTATACACATTCAGTCTGGAAAGTTTTTTAAACCTATGGTCCTCTTGAAGGACAACATCATACCTTCCAATTGATCACTGGATAATCAAAAAGCCTTCCAAAATCTTAAAATCTTACACACAACTTCGTTTTTCTTTTGTTTTCATCAAACAATTGCAATCTGTTGTTACCTTAGAGAGAATGGAGATATGAGCTGTGTCTCTTTAGCCCAGGTAATTATGGGAGGTGGCAAGCTCTTCACTTCACATGGAAGTGTGACATCTTCTCCGCTAATTACTGAGATCTCTATAGGTTCATGCCCTTGCTGGTCTCTAGGCCTGGATACTCTAGGTTTCACTGTAACATGGAACATGTTAAGAAGTTGAAGTGAATATGTACACTTGTACAAATGTAATACCTATAGTTCAGATTAAACATCTTTGTGTGCGTGTGTGTGTGTGTGTGTGAGGTATATAACATTACAGTCCTGTTTTTAAAGACATGTCTGCAATAGACTTGCTGCCATAAATCAATGTAATGCCAACATTCTACACCTGGTTAGCTCAGACACTGATTGATGCTTATTTGCAACACTACAAATACCAACAAGACTGCACTGTCTGCCTAAAAAGCAGGACAGCAATTAATATACACAGTTCATGCATACACTAAGGTCTGTACTGTACAGGTAGTTTGCAACCAGCACCTGAACTATACATTATATTATAGTACCAATAACTAGAAGTCATAAAAGCCTTGCAAAGCATGTTAATCATCTTATCATCAAAATGATAATGTATCTCAGTTCATATATACCATATACAGTCAGCTGGACTTTCCGCGTAGCATAACCAGCAGCATTTGTTGCAGTACACACATATTCCCCAGTCTCTCCACCCTCTGGCGAAACTACATAGAGACTTCCATCAGAACCTGCAGAAAATTTCCCATTGCTGGGAAAAATTATTTCTCCCTTCTGTAGAAAGAAAGAAAAAAAAAAAGTCCACAGTCCCTGGATTTCCAAAAATACAGCAAATTGCAAATATTTAATTCAATAATAGCTAAATTTTGCAGAAAGAAAATCTAATGAAAACATTTAAACTGGTAAAGGAATATTAAAGTTATTAGTGAATGCAGCAGCTTAACCCATTGCTGCAGGCCATTTGTATGTAGACTGCTGTATTTTTAATGTAACACTTGGATTTAACATAACAGTCAGATTTTCACAGCTCTGAAGATATTGCAAAGCGCAGGAAGCCTGACTACCCCAAGTAATATTTTAATCTACATTACAGTGCTGCTTCTACTGTTTTATGGCCTCTACTGTTTATGGCTGAGACAACAAAATATTTTGAATTAACTAAGAAGTTTGGCCCTGAAATTCTATCCATAGAAATTAACCAACTTAAACTAACTTTTCATACTCATTTAGCCACTGTCTGACCAGTAAAAATAGGAGATGCAAGGGATTCTCATGCAGAAAAAATGTTATTTTTTTATATATTCACACGAGAAAACATTTTCCAGAACTTAATTCTTAAAAAAAATCATAATTTCAATTTAGTTAATGTTGATATTGGTTTCTTATGTAAAAACAGGTCTTGTAAGCATTGTATAAAATGTTTCTAAGCAGATCATTCCTTATCCATACTGAAAATTATATGCAGTAATAACGGAGAAAAACTTCTACTGCACCTCACTCCTCCTGTGTTTCATTCCCTACTAAACCAATAGTTATCTGTTCTACAGCTTCTTTTAAACAAAGTTGTTCATAAAGTCTCAATCAATTACATCAGCACAACTTCCAAGCCTTCACAGCAATGTCATGCAAGCTACAGCATACCTTGAATAACTATTATTACCAGAAATTATGCTAAAAACTCCAACTAACCATCTCAACCTGATTTTCAGACGTTCTCAAAAAAGTTGAGGTCCTCCTCAGTGGACCTGTTGTCAAGGACATGACTGAAAAGTGACAGACAGCTAACCCCCAAATGCCATTATTAAAGACATTTTCCTCTATGAAAAAAAGAAGTCATTTTAAAGCAATCCTAAACAAAAATTAACTTCCAGTCTGCGGCAAGTTGTCCAATCTGAAATTACCAACTCATAACAGGAATCCTAAGAATTTCTGAAGTATTGAAAAGTATAAAGTTACAGGGATAAGTAAAGAAGCCTTTCCATAGAAGAGAACTTTGATGTATGGCTAGACCATAGCCAGAAAGTACAGAAACAAAAGCAGACAAATAAGCAGAGATCTCCAGATCCCTCACAACAGAGGTGTTTGGTTGCACCTCTTGCCGAGTTCTAGAACAACTGAAAGACATCTTCAATTCATCTTCCACCTTGAACAGCTCAAAGATGAGACATTACCTTAGACCAAGTAATAGTTGGCTTAGGAACTCCACTTGCTTTACATGGCAGTGTTACTGGGATTCCTTCAATGGTGCTGAATATCTGCTGTCCATGCTGAATAATGGGCAGTACTGAAAATAGATGCAAATATTAAAAACACGTAAAAGACAAATTTCAAACCCCGGTACAACTCGTGCAATAAACTCTCATACTTAACTACTGCTTCATGCAGATTGCAAAAGTTGGTAATTTTCAGCCTGTTCTCTCAACTCCCAAATCAGCATTGACCTGCCACCTTCTCCTCTAGTCTTTCTGACAAAATAAATACCTGTTTATAACGAAGCATGTCAACCAAAGGTTGATCATTAGATCAGGCTCATGTAGTTTTAAATTAAATGTAGGCAATTAAGTTGATTTCAGGAAGGATTTGTCACACTACTCACTGGAGACATTTTAGGCTAAGTTCCTGAAACAGTACTGTACACAATCCATCTTATACTGCATCTTTCATGAGGACAGGCTCAGGACTTTTGGTGCTGAATCAAATTTTCACAACAGACAACATCCTTTAAACAGTAAAGGTTTGAAAGCAAAGAACCAATTCCTCTCCTATGCTAAAATAATGCTAAATGCTACAAAGTTGAGCTAAGTGCACTGGTAGTGTCGGAAGGGATTGGGCTGTCAGATGAACTTGAATAAAACCAGTAGATCACTACGCAAAAACAGTGGTAGGAGGTGACAAGAAACCCCAATCCCCCTCCTTCACTAGCTGAAATTCAAATAACAATAGAAAGAAGGCCATATTTAAGATAAGGTCAGCTTGTAATAGCAAGAACTAGATTTTCAAAAAAGCATAAAAATATATTCCTTTCTGTTCTCATGTTCTGAAAAATTCCAGAAACTAATGTTAACACGGAAAGCCCTTATCAGAGATTGACTGTTCCTCTGCATTAACAAACAACAGGTATTGTTAACATAAAATAGTGTTCCAGCATCTTCAGTTCAGCTTAAATTAAATCTCCCATGAATAATTCAACACTTGAGAAACTTTCAGGCTGCAAACCAAGTAGTAGCTGGGACCCCACACACAATTAATACAAATATCCACAGCTGAAATACAGATGGGTTACCACGGACCTAACTCTTAATGTAATTTCTAATATGGTTAAGGAAAAGAAAAAAAAAAAAAAAAAAAGGTTTTACCAAGCTCACAATTTATTTTAATTGCAATACTTCTACAAGTTGCACTCCTTCATATCAGTGTCCAAATGCCTCCAACTGCTTTTCATGATTTTCTTGCAAATTCCCACTTGCATCTTTTGTTAATAAACCTCAAGTCTGCACAGTTCAATCTTTGCAGATTATTCAACATGATGATTTTTTTATGACCACAAAGTGATGTTATTTTTGTTTTATTTTAAAAACATTCTCAATTCTTCAGCCCAGTCCTGTAAAGTTGGCCTATTTCCCACAATATTACTTTACAAAGTAGCATTAATATAAAGAGGAAATTTGAGAAATTAATACAACTGTCATGAGAAAGCTCCAGAGAGATCTCTTGTTAGTAAGACACACACACTTCTTGCAGCCAACACAAAGTACCAAGACAGTGCTCCTTACCATACACATTAACAGTAATGGTTTTGTTGTTTGTCCCAGCAACATTACTGGCCATGCAGGTATAATCACCCCCATCCTGCAGCCGAACTCGTTCAAGGTGCAGGCTCCCATCACTTCGAACGTTAATGTAGGGATTGGGAACCAGCTGCCAAAAGAGTAATGTAAAATTTTACTAAGTAAATACACACTTGATAGTATTTAGTTTGGTATGCAGAACAGCCTTATTCTTCTTACTCTTTCACATTAAAAAAAAAAAAAGTCTGTGCTCCTGGAGAATTTTACTAAAGCTTTTCCTACTTTCCACCTTTCATAAAAAGTTAACTTCGAATAATATTTTTGGTAGCACCTCATATATAGTGCTGGAGTGAAATTAATGTCTACAATGCCTACAGCACATATACAACCACCGGGGTAGATTATAACCATGCACTAAAGCAAGAGCAAATCTAGCTGAATTATTCTATTGCACTTTGTATTTGTAATTCCAGTAACTCCATGTCATGATAGATCAACTCTCCTGATTGCAACTGCTTGTTTCTCTTCCATAAATAGATTACTTTCACTGCTGTTGTCAGAAACTTCTATAAACTGTTGGTATAACCATCATAAAAGAGATGAGCTCTGAAGCATACCTTCACCGTCTAGGGATGCTGTATAGACTTGTATTTTTCCTTATTGTACTGGCAACAGAAACATTTAAAATTATCCACTGCAAAAAATAACAAAGTTGTACCTTTCAGCAGAAAAACTGTTTGTTAATTTTTTTTTAAATTGTACACCCTCTAGCAATATTGAAAATTCACAGCGATCTTTACCAATCAGCTAAAAAAGCTCAGCAACAAAGACCAGCCCTGCAGAAACACTGTCTTACGAGAAGTGGCTGAGGGAGCTGGGATTGTTCAGTCTGGAGAAAAGGAGGCTCAGGGAAGACCTTATCACACCATAACTACTTGAAAGGAAGCTGTGGTGAAGTAGGGGTCAACCTCTTCTCCTGTGTAACTAGCAATAGGATGACAGGGAATGGCCTCAAGTTGCACTACAGGAGGTTCTGTTTGGCTATTAGGAAGAATTTCTTCTCCGAGAGTGGTCAGGCAGAGACACAGGCTGCTCAGGGAGATGGTTGAATCACCTTGGAGGTGCTCAAGAAATATTTAGATGTGGTACTAAGGGACATGATCTAGCAGGGAGATATTGATAGTAGGTTGGTGGTTGGACTGAATGAGCTTGGAGGTCTTTTCCAACACCTGTGGTTCTATGATTCAAACACTAATAACTAGCATTCCTCAAGGGGAAATGGCTGTAATGTGAATGACAGCGCCAGTAGAAATTCAGAAGCTGCTTCTGTCTTGCAGATACAGCCACCTGGCTTCTCCTTGGCAGGCAGCAGCTCTTTCACTGAGCAGTACTGGTCAGTTGCAAAGTCATTGCAGTGTCACTGGATCCTTGTTTTCAGTGAGCTAGTCCAATTTCATGATAGACCTTTATTTGTAAGCATAAAATCTATCACTACATATACAGAATATTAATCTCTGGAAATTAAATCAGTGTGTTACCATGGCTTAAAACATCTGCTGTTGGTTTTCAATATCACCAAATCTTGTAAGAAAGAAAACAGTCTTACCACCATACTGTTCTTAATCCATTTCCGGTCTGGAATGGGGTTTCCAGCAAGCAGAACACATGGCAAAGTGAGCTGCTGCCCCTCGATTACATTGGCTGTGGCTGGGCTTATTCCAATCAGAGGTGCAACTTGAGGGGAAAAAAAAAAAAAAAAAGAGAGAGAAATAATTAGAACGTTTAAAATACATGTATATATATTTAAATATATACGTAGCTATGTAAGGTACTGGATTTGAATTTTCATTATTAGTCCTGCCAAGTACTTTTACTTGCAGCAGTATCAGACAAAAGTCTGCTGATGCAAGGCACTATGCAAATAGAGAGCAGGAAACATTTTCTATAATGAAAACCGTACGATTTACAGAGGAAGGAAAAAAAAAAAAGGAAAAAAAACCCCATAGCAGTCAACAAAAAGCACCACAGTGCCAATATACTTATCTAAGGACAAAACATAGCAGAAGAGGCTCTGGTATCTGAAATGTTATGACAGAGAAAGAAAAAAAATCCCAGAGGATTAAGTAGCATTGGAAAGAAAAGTAGGTTTGAGTAATACATGTACAGTAATTCTAAGGTTAAGGAGCAGCAGCAAAGAAAAGACATTGTCCTGCTGAAACTGGATCCAGTCCAGCACTTCTCTGAAAGCTCATGTTCCCATGGATACCGAGCTGATATATTTCCTTACTTGGGGGAAAGTACTGAAGAGGCTTTTAAATAGGTAAAAAAATTCATTTTTATCAAACACTATCAGAGTTATAGATTTCACCACATGTTTTAAGTTAACCAATGTTTTCTTTGATGGTAGACAGAACCATTCTTATCTTCCCACAAATTCATACATTCCATAGCATTATTTTTCCTTTTATTGCCAATTGCCCAAAATAATAAACAACTCCTTGAAAGCACAGTTATCATCAAAGCAGGATGTTTAGTGTCCTCTTGGATCACTAAGGTTTCTTCCCAGTTGCAGCCATGCACTGCCATAAGACAGTTCACTGCTACTTTTTTTTTTTAATTACATGGTAGAAAATCATTAGCGTTCGTCATGATGGTGATTTTTCATTCTTTAATTGGTTCGCTAAACAATAAGAAACAGAACACAGAATACATAATTTTTAAGGTCCATGTTACAAAGCGTAGATTGAACTATTGTAAGCTGATAAAAAGACAATGTGAAAATTTCAGTGAATTCAATTACAGTATTCGATGCAAATATCTTCTGATTTAGTTTATGAGGCTGACTACATTTGTGTAAAAATCGCTACAAACACAGGTATAGCCCTGTGAATGTATGTAACACATTAATATCCTATTAATCATAAAAAAACACTGACTGTTACCAATTCCAGCATATTCGATGTATGAAAGTGCTGCCAGTCTTCCCTTTCCCTGACATTAACCAGACTTACCCAGTCCAGTTACTGTGATTGTGGCTGGCTGTGACTGAATCCTTCCAAACTGGTTTTCAGCTTCACACACATAAGTTCCTTCATCACTAACCCACAAATCTACAGAAGGGAAAAGAAAAAAAAAAAAAAAAAAAAAAAAGAGAGATCAGATTGCAGCAGCTGAAATTACACTATTTATATATATGTACACATATATATATATATATTTTTTTTTTTCAGATCATTCCTTTCCCTCTCTCAGCAAGGATGGAAATAATGGCTATGAGTACTTGATTGAAAAGGTATGACATATATGATACTTTTCAGCACTTCATATATTGCATATATTTTAATACAGTATACACGACTGTGTACAAATGATACCTAGTATTTACATGTCCACACATGCATATACTGTTGCACAGCACATTTTCAATGGAACACTGCTTACACTACATAAAGTATTGTCTCTCTGCATGTTTATAGACACATAACACATGAATTACTCTGCTTTACATACTCTATACAGAAATTACTTCACTCATCCTGGTAAGTTCGAGAAAGGCATAAAAGAGCTAATAAAGAAAACAGAATAATATCATTTAGTGTCTGGGTGACCAAAATGCTCCAGAGAACTGAAATTGCAAAGACACTTGCAGAATTCCTAGCTATTACCCAAATTAGGACTTGCTTAAAGCAGTAAGTCTAAAAACACTTCTTGAGAGAAAAAGAATAAAATAAAATTCATGACTCCTTGGTATTAACAGAGATCACAAAGCACATTTGTTTAAACAAAAGTGTAATTATTTCAATGAAGATCAGTGAAGCCAGAGACCAATCACAAGGGAATTCACAAACTCACAGGAAAACAATGAACATCAACAGCAACAAGATCAGTATCAGAAACATGACCTCTGATAAAATCTATTGTTTTTTTCAAACTATTCTGCACAGTAGTATAATAATTTAAATCCATTACATATGTTATATTTCCCTCTAGCACAGTTTCTTTAAAAATTTCGTCTACTTACTATTAATTGACAGAGCTCCTGTTCTGAGCTGACTGATGGAACTAACAGCAAGTGGTCTTGAGAAAAGGGAAGCACCACTCAGCCGCTTCCATTTAACCTTGGGCTCTGGGTAACCCTGAACATAGCATGGCAGTGTGATATTTGAGCCAATATCTACAGATTCATCACTGGGTTCTTGTGTAAAAATTGGGGGAGCTGGAAAAAATACAGAAAAAAATACATAAGGTGAATACGCGTTTTCATCATGACAGACATTCTGCTTACAATACTGGCAACCTTCATTTACATCCTACTATACATTATTGTATTCCTAACAACAGATTCCCAATTCAAGCAACAGTATGCAAACACAACCTAGCATGCCCTTCATGAATAATGAAGTTCAGAAGTTGGCTAAACACCACAAAAGAAAGAAAGAAAGAAAGAAAGAAAGAAAGAAAGAAAGAAAGAAAGATAAAGAGAGAAGATATAGCCATCTTTTTCAAAAGAATGTGAGCGTTCAGGTGTTAGGATTGTACATTTCCCCTCTCCTTCAAACAGTTTTGCCCATTGCTTCGGAAAGTGTACATGTCTAACAGAAATATGCATTTTAAAGGCCAGAGGCAGTTAGAAAGAAACAGGAAAAGGATAGGAAGGAGTAAGTTACAGTAAATTTATGCTGTAACACAGATGAAATACATTCTCTACATGAGAACTATGTTAGGTTGAGGTTTGAACTGTTCTCTCCTCTGGCTCTCTCTTCCTCGTTGTAATTTCAGTGCTTTGCAAAAGAAGTAAAAATGAAGGAATGTTGGAAGCCCAAGTATCATAAGGAAATTTAGCTCAGTGGACACTATCAAAAAGGTGTTCTCAACATACACAATTATTCAAAGACTTGCATAACTATATTTGTGAGAAGAGTTCAGTTACAAGGATCAGCATAAGGAAACACTGAAATAGAACACTTACTGTCTAGTTGCAAACTACTTGCTACTTACAGCCAACATCTAGGGTTATCTTTCCAGAAGCTCTCCCTGCATCATTGGTAGCCACACAGGTATAATCACCAGCATCCAGCTCTTGTGTTTCCTGGATCTTCAAAAGACCCCGATGAGTATCAATAAAGAGAAACGCTGATGCCCTCAACTCTAAGTCACCTAAGTTTAGACAGAAAAAAAGTAACTGAAATATAAAAAGGGTATTTATCAAAATTAGTCTAACAAAACTGTGTCCAAGTCTGTGATTAGTTCACAACATAACTGTACTCATTCAGCAGATAAGTATAGTCAGATAATCATTCAAATCAGTGGGAAAAATCATTACTGCATTAGATACAATCAAATTTTATTTATATTTATTTTACAAGAGAAATACAAAGTTAAGTAGGTTTGGATAGACATTAGTATGAAGATAGTATGCCAAGTTGGATTTCTCCTTCTCACATTAGAGGTACTTATGGAAGTCATTTGTCTGCCAGCTCCACGTCACACTGAAAAACCAGGAAAACAACTCTGCTACCTGTCAAGCAGGAGCCAGGATACTGTAATGTTCAGAATGTGTCCATGTGCAGAAAGACATTTTGCAGTTTTTGTAGCATATAGCTGAACTTTTTAAGACGAAGCATGAAACACAGCTGAGTGCAAGAGATGCACAGTTTTTTCTTTTTAATTACTGTAAGGTAAGTTCATTCAATGTATTTAAACAGAAGTGAGATCTCACATCTTCGATAGTAAGTGCTCTATCTTCTAGATTAGAGAATTTCACTTCAGTCACTGTTTGAATAATACATAAAACTTTTGAGAAAAATAAAGTCACTTCAACATCATTGCTCTAAGCAAAAGTAAATAAACCAAAACAAAGAAGTGCACCTTTAAACCATTTAACTTGAGGATGTGGGATTCCAGTTGTTTTACACTCCATAATAGTTGTGTCTCCAAGAGCAACCAGAATTTCATTTTGAACTATGGTCACTGTTGGGCCCTCTAAAAAGAAACAAGGAAAAAATGAGTTCCTCATCCAAAATGTCTACCATTTTTAACATGAAAATTAGGATTATTCTTCTGTTGTTATACGACACATATTTGCCTTAAAAGTCAAGCAGGCTTAAAAATCATGTAAGGAGATAGAAAATTAATATAAGAAAAGTAGAGTTTGGATTATCAGAATACCTGAACCATATATAGAATATGCATGTAAGGAAAGAACTGGAAGAGTCTGACCATTTAAAAAGTAGGAAGAGACTTCCTCTCCCTCTCCAACTGAAGACTGATCATTAAGAATTTTGGCACTTTGCTGTTAATACACAGCATAGTGCTTAGAGGGCATGATTTGGACTAGGACTCCAAGGCTAAGCACACAACAAGAAGTTAGAAGAAAATTATTCCTTCTCCAAGGACCTACTCGGTTTTGCAAGTCTACTCTACCATGTTCTGTTTTTCTGGAGTTTCAGAAAATTTCTACAAATACGTTCTGCAGATTATTACTCTGATGCTGTAATAGTTTGCTTTTTAATTTCATTTCATTACTTCTTTTGCTTACCGATGTATGTAAGAATAGATGTCTGTTTGTCTGTCCCAGCTGAGTTACTTGCCAAGCAACCATAAACACCTGCATCTTTTGGAACTGCCTTTCTTATGATCAAGGTGCCTTCTGGGGTCAATCTATACCTGAGAATACACAGGGAACCAATCAAAATGGTTAGTTAAAGAAAACAGAAAAACCATTTCACACACACTCCAAAAATATGACCAGATGATCTATAAATAGATACTGCTGTCTTTATCTTATTATACTTATTATTAGTTGTAGTAGTATTTCTGCCAGAGGATACCAACACATGTTGTAAAGAACACTGAGTTTAATCTTGTAGAAAACTTCTAAAGAAAGTAATCATAGTATTTCTATTTTATAGATAAGATAATTGAAATCATAGAGTTATAAGGATGAAGGTCAAAGTACTTTTTTCCAAAGCCCATATACTCCTGAGAAAGAAAGAGGAAAGCTATAATCCCTACCTGTTTGAACCAATGATAAACATTTCATTGTGCGTCCATACTACTGTTGGCTTTGGATAACCTGTTGTAGAACACTTGATAGACACTTCAGAGCCTTCTGTAAAAGTCTGATCCTTAGGTGAAATGACAATTTTAGGTGGTTCTATTAAAAGAAATGAAAAATATAAATTAAAACCATATGCTTTGTAAGCACTTACACATTATAACCACCGCTTTATCTCTGACAAAGAGATAAAGTTCTCCTGTTCTCCTATAGCTGCCTCCTCTAAACTCAAATAGCGAGCATCAGACATACATGAATTATGTCAGAAGGCCAATTACTGCACTAAAATATGATCAATCTGGTAACAGCACTTTTGTTGAAGTCTCTTACTTACAAGTACTCTCCACTTACAGGTTATTCAACACATTATTCAAAGTGTTTCTATTTCTTGCATTAGCAATCCTTTTTCAGAACTTATTTACTTATTTTTCTCTACCACAGAATACCAGTTCTTCCACGTAAAACATACAAGCCTTTATAAAAATTTCAGGATTGCGGCTACATGGGTCACATGAATTCTCATGCTGCCAGTTTGCTTTGCTCTGAGATGCACATGCTGGATCTCCCAAATGTGAGCATGAAACTGCCCAGAACTAAACAGAGTCATCAACATCAATGTCACAAAGAAATAAGAATGGATTTCAGCTGCATTTTCACAAAAAGAGAGACTCATGAGCATCACAGAATTCATTCACTTATACCCTTGGACTGATTTTTTTCCATAGAGGTCAAAAACCACTAAAACAGTTCTCTGTGACAACTGACATTTTCTTCTACAATATTTACCATTTTGCCTACTTATAGTGACAAGAAAAAGTTCCACACCATCCAATACATGAGAAACTAGCAATTCATAGCAGCAACTGCCAATCCACTGCATGACAGCAAGAGGGCTTGAGGGAATGGCATGGAGCTGCATCAGGAGAAGGTCAGGTTGTGACCTGCAGTTTCTGCAGGTGACCTCCAAAAGTTTCTGCACCAGAGGGTGGTGGGCATAGAACAGGCTTGCCAGCACAATGGGCACAGCCCAAAAATGCCAGAGCTCAAGGAGCTACCAATTTTTTTACCTGGAGCAATTAATAGCATGCCCCTCTGGGTTATCATTGCTGGAAGGAAGATTTTTCTCCAAGTTCTGTGGTGGAATGTAGTTGCTGAAAAAGATGCCAACACAAACATACTGTTGGCACCCCATGGGTGTGCAGGGCATACCTACTGCTTCTCCCAGGCTGCAGAGCGGACTGCTGTGTCCAAGGGAGACAGGAAGCAGATTCTGAATGCTGTGTGCTTAAGCAGCTTATAAGCATGTAGTATTGTAACAGAGATTGGAAAACAATCTTCCTCCCCACAGCCTCAGCACTCTTACTGAGAGGGGATTAGTGCCTATCACTGATGAAAGAACTGAGATAACGAGAAATTAAATGACTTTCAAATGTTCAAACATCAAATCCAGGGTACAAAAGAGTAGATCTCATCACTTTTTACATGTAAGCATTTACGTGCTAAGTGGTACTTAACATATAAGGTACATGGTTGGGAAGCAGAGACTGATAAGCCTATGGATATTATATTAGCCATTGCAACACACTGCTGACTTCAAGACCCTTGTGCTTTTGTAAGGCTAATGAGTAACACACAGTAATTGACTTGCACTGTAACTGCACAGGTGCACTTAATAGCACTGTCCTCCATGATCCCAGCACAGACTGAGTGGTCCTGCAATGCATCTCACTGAATCTGAAAGCAAGTTTCTCAAGGAACACAAAAATAGTTTTAAAGCATGAGTGATAACATTAGCATACAAGTCATGTACATGTTTTTACTCAACCGTTTTAGTACATTTTTATTTGAATTATTTGCAGTATGTTTTGTGTTTTGAACTTCATGAATAATTGAGATCAGTTATTACCTCAGGAAAATTTATCCATAAGTTTAAGCACATAACCCTTCCCCCCCCCCCCCCCCCCCCCCCCCCCCCCCCCCCCTCCCC
>JAPSGF010000139.1:501080-526983 GCA_035772895.1 Perdix hodgsoniae
CCCCCCCCCCCCCCCCCCCCCTCCCCCTTCCTTATATTCGTAGCCAGCAACCTACAGTTTTATTTTTGTTAGAGAGAGGGGACCCTGCAGGAATGGCACCAGAGGAGGGCAGAGCCTTGGCTTCCTAAGTACTGGGATTACATCCAGACATGAGGGACAGGTCAAGGCAAGAAGTGTGTGCAACTTGCAGGGCTCTCTTCAAGTAATTGATTATGTGTACAGAGTTCTCAGGTATTTTTGATTCACTGCAAACCCTATCGTGGGACACCAGGAGATTTTCTACATGCACTAGTTTTAGAGAAGGTCTACAATTATGTTGATACTAGGAAACTGCTTCAAATGGCAATCACCCACTGTGCTTTGACAAAACATCACTGTCTATGCAGTATTGCTGTGGGACAATAACTATCAGAAACAAAAAGAAGGTGGAATTAGCATTTATCAGAGACAGTGGATGTGGAAGATTCTGAAGAGAAAAAAGGTTAGTGGGGAGACTTCAGTGTCTGAAGCATTCATGTTTGTGAACTTTCTAGGCCTTAACGTTCATTTAGATCACAAGAAGCAGTTAAACTTGACATAAAAAAGGAAAGCAAATACCTTTTTTTTTTCTTAATTCAATATAAGTAGCTGAGTTGTTGGATTTGTTTGTTTTAGATGCTTTTTTAATGCTTTCATTGGCAAAAATTCCAGTTGTTCACTGCACACATAATGTAACAACGCTAAATAAGAACAACTATTTAAATGTACCTAAATCATCATTCAAAAATGCAACCACCCTAGAAGCCTGCATACACTTGCTGCAAGTTCCACCCCCCCTCCCCCTTGCCCCCCCCCCCCCCCCCCCCCCCAAATAAAAAGTTTGATTTCTTCCTCAGAGCTTTATGAAAGCAGATTCTGGCTAAGAATAGACAGAGTACCTTCCATGGGTCCAAGCTGTTCCTTAGTGGTTCCTGGCAGTTTCAACCCATTCTCACTCAAGTTGAGTTGATCTCCCTGCACTTCCAACTATCACGATACTGTGAGAGCAGATGTTTATCACAAAGCTCTATTTCTAGTGGTACAGGAATTGTAGTTTTGGTGTGAAAAGTTAAATTTATTCAGATTCTGGAGTCCTGTATGACCACACTTGTATCAACAAGTTCTTGTGCAACTCCAAGTTTTATAGACATACCTTAGTTTTTCCACATGGGGCTGTGTAACGCTCAAACTTTCTATATTTTGTTACTCAAGCGTACTGGCAAGGCAGAGGGGGATAAAAACTACCATTAAGTCCTTTTCGGTAGGGCCATTCTCTGTCCTGTAATCCCCCAGTTTGCATTGGTAGTGAAGGTTGCCTCAAGGTAGGTGCAAAACCTTGCACTCAGCTTTGTTGAACATCATGAGGTTCACCTGGGCCCACTGCTCGAGCCTAAGTCCTTCTGAATGGCATCCCATCCCTTGGGCATGTTGACCACATCAAATAGCTTGGTGTCATCTGCAAACTTGCCAAGAGTGCACTTGATCTGCTGTTGATGTCACTGATGAAGATGTTAAAGGGTCAGTCCCAGTACTGCCCCCTGGGGACACCACTCGTCTCTGATCTCTACCCAGACACAGACACTGACTACTACTCTGTGGCTTCAGTCCTGCAGCTAGTTCTTCATCCACTGAACAATCCTACCCATGAAATCACAGCTTCCCAATTTGGAGAGAAGGATGTTCTGGGGGACTATGTCAAAGGCCTTACTGAAGACCAGACAGATGACACCACTGGCTCTTCCCTTGTTCATTGATGCAGTTTGTTGAAGTTCTTCTGCTATGTACGATCTAAACATAAAAAACTTAGAATATCACTTATTTAGATGAATCTGTGATAAATGATCCACAAGACATAGAAACCAAAGAGAGAGTTTTTGCTAGACAAAAAAGCTTTATTTGTCCTGCCTTCTGGAGTGCACAGAATAACACTCAGGAGATTTTAACAAAAGAAACTCTGGAACAGTAACTTCAGGCTAACTCCAAACCAGACTGTTAGCAATCTGGCCAATAATGCAAACACTCTTTCCCACCAGTTCTGTGAAGACAGATAAACTCTTAAGAAGTGCAGCAGTGGGAAGAAGGCAAACTCAGGGACCTACCGATTTTCTGGAGCTGTAGAGAACCCCAGAGTGGCTGCTCAGGCACCTCTTGACCCTTTGCAGATAGTTCACTGCAAAGTGAATCCTAGAATGGCTTGGGTTGGAAGGGACCTCAAAGATCATCAAATTCCAAACCCCAGAGTCATAGGCAGGGGCACCAACCTCCAGATCCGGTACTATACCAGATTCCCAGGGCCCCATCCAATCTGTACTCGAATACCTCCAGGGATGGAGCATCCACAATCTCTCTGGGCAGCCTGTTCCTCACCACTGTCTCTGTAAAGAACTTCCCCCTGACATCCAACCTCAACCATCCCTTTTGAGCTTAAAACCTTTCCCTCTTGTCCTGTCACCATCTGCCCTTGTAAAAGGTTGATTCCTCTCCTGTTTATAAACCCCATTTAAATACTGGAAGGCTGCAATTGAGGACTCCTCGCAGCCTTCTCTTCTCCAGGCTGCACAAGCCCAGCTCCCTCAGCCCGTCTTCCTACGTGAAGTGCATCAGCCCATTTTCATGGCTCTTCTCTGGACACTCTCTAACAGCTCCACATCTTTCCTGTTTGGGGGCTGTATGGGAACTGCTGAATCACAGCCTGAACCTTTGATTAGTTATCTGAGGCAAGCAGTATGTCAGTCCTGGAAGCACAGGACAGCAATTCACCTGTGCTGCAGGAAGGGGTGGAGCCAGGCTCCACCTCTCCAGACCCATTTAAGTGCTGACTGGGAGGGAGGAAGGATCTCTTCTGAGAGATCCACTCCTCTGGAGCCTTTTGAAGTGAGGCCTCTACACAGGTAAGTGTTCCATCTATTTTCTCTTTGTCCCCCTTGTGCCTAGCTCTCTTGTTGGTGTATTTCTGTACCTTGATTATACATCTATTATATTTTGATTGTACCTTTCAATTATATTTTTCCTTGATTATACAGGGGCCCTATACCTGGACACACTACTCCAGCTGGGGCCTCACGATGGCAGAGAAGAGTGGGACAATCACCTCCCTGTCAATGATAGCTACCCTTCTTCTGACAAAGCCCATGATACCACTGGCCTTCTGAGCTGCAAGAGCACACTGCTGGCTCATATTAAGATTTTCATCTACCAGGACCCCCAGGTCCTTCTCTGCAGGGCTACTCTCATGAAGTTCTTCTTTCAATCTGTATATGTATCTGGAATTACTTCGACCAAAATGCAAATCCCAAGTGCAAAATCTTTACAACCCAAATATATGAATATTCACATATTCATACCCAAATATTAATTTATATAGAAGTCTCAAGGATTAAAAAGTTTACTTCTCTATTATTGCTTTTCACAGAAAAGACTTAGGAAAATTCAGGCAACAGAGCATGGGGTTAAAGATGAGGCAATTTGCCTTTTACCCATCCAGGTGGTGTCCTTCCTGAGATTCCTCTTTCCTGATTCCCAATGTATGCAGCTTCATAAGCACAGACATGCTGAAGTCCTCTTGTGCTCGCTCAGTTCTGCTTTCTGTTCCTGGTCTGAGATGCATCTGAGAATTAACAGGGCATTGGCTGGGCCAAGTCACATATGCATACAATGATTATTTTTTAAATCTTGCAATAAAGGCTATTAATTGGCTTACAAGAGTGTCTGTCTGTTCATTTAAGTACACAACACTCCTATGCCTTGTGAGATTTGATGGGTGGATCATTTGATGGATAAGAAATTGGTTGAAAGGCTGCAGACAGAGTGTGGTGATTAATGGTATGTCCAGGTTGAGGCCAGTAACAAGTGGCCTCCTCTGGGCATCTGTCTTGAGACTGGTGCTCTTTAACATTGTTATCAATGACATTAATGATGGAATCGAGTGCACCCTCAGCAAGTTTGCATGGAGCTGTACACCAAGCTGAGTGGTGTGGCTGACAAGGTAGAAGGAAGGGATGCCATTCAGAGGGACATTGACAGACCTGAACCTAATGAGGTTCAACACAGCAAAGTGCAAGGTTTTGCACTTTGGCCGGAGGAATCCCAGGCATCCATACAGACTGGAAGGAGCAGTCCTTGCAAGCATCCCTGCAGAGAAGGACCTGGGGGTCCTGATGGATGAAAAAGTTAACATGAGCCAGCACTGTGCTCTTGCAGCTCAGAAAGTAAGTGGTATCATGGGCTCCATCAGAAGAGGGGTGGCCAGCAGGGACAGGGAGGTGATTGTCCCTCTCTACTCTGCTCTTGTGAGGCCCCATCTGGAATACTGTGTCCAGGTCTGGAGCCACCAGTACAAGAAAGACAGAGAGCTGTTGGAGAGGGTCCGGAGGAGGTCCATGAAGATGATCAGGGGGCTGGAACACCTCCCCTACAAAGACAGGCCAAGGAAGCTGGGCTTGTTCAGCCTGAAGAAAAAGTAGCTGTGGGGTAAGCTCATTGCAGCCTTCAGTACCTAAAGGGGGCCTATAAGCAGGAGGGGAATCAACTCTTTGAAAGGGTAGATAACTGCAGGACAAGGGGAAATGGTTTGAAGTTGAGGGAGGGAAAATTTAGGTTGGACGTCAAGGGGAAGTTCTTTACAGAGAGAGTGGTGAAGTGCTGGAACAGCTGCCCAGAGAGGCTGTGGATGCCCCATCCATCCCTGGAGGTGTTCAAGGGCAGGTTGGATGGGGCCCTGGACAGCCTGGTCTGGTATTAAATGAGAAGGTTGGTGGCCCTGCCTGTGGCTGGGGAGTTGAAGATTCATCATCCTTGAGGTCCCTTCCAATCTGGGCCATTCTGTGAGGCTACTATGTCCTGCTTTCCCCCACTGCACATCTAACATAGTTGACTCCATAAGTACTAGTAGGACAGTACAATTTCCAAACATTTACCTACCATAAGATCACTAATTATAACAATTCTTCAATGCCCCAAATCAACCACATACTTTATTTCTTATATGGACAGGAAGAATTCATAACATATATGCTGATTAATTGCAGCTGTAACTTCTGTTGCTCTTTGCACTAGCACAAAGCACTGAATTATTTCACAGCTGCTTAAACTGCCTCTGAGCTGTGATAGTGATACCAGGCAGCCATTTAAACACATGAAAACATTTAGTGAATAAGCAGACCAGGGTAAAACAACCACACAATAGACAGAGTAACTACAGCAGGTGTCATTTCATTCTGCCTGTATATTCACATAAAGAAATGTCAAAATACTATATTGACCTGCAAGCCTTTCAACAGCTAGTTCAAATGTGCAGCAGCTAGCACTGCAGTGTCTCAAAGGCACTTGTATGGGAACTGCTAAATCATGGCCTGAACCTCTGATTGATCACCTGAGGCGAGCAATGAGTCAGCCATGGGAGCACAGGTGAAGGCAAATCACCTGTGCTGCAGGAAGGGGTGGAGCCTGGCTGCACCTCTCCTAGACCATTTAAGAACTGACTAGCAGGAGAAAAGATCTCTTCTGGAGATCCACTGTGCTGGAGTTTCATAAGTGAGCCCAGGATATGGGTAAGTGTGGTATCTATTCTTTTTGTGTTATTATAATGTACTTTGTCTAACTCTCTTCTTTCTTTCATAATTGTAACATCTTAATACTCATTGACTGTACAGCACCCCATATGACTGATGCTTGAAGATGCTTCACTTCTGTTCAACGTACCAGCACCAAACTTCTCTACTGATCCCCAATATTATACAAACTTCCATAAATAACTGCTGTAGAGTCAAAAGATATTTGCAACTCCTACAGAAGCATTCCATTGTCTACTCTTACTCATTCACACCACAATACATGCAAAATCAAAAGTGCCAATAGAATGGCATTTATCATCCATATTTCAGGGATCTGAGTTTTAATCATGTATCTGAAATTACTCACAAAATCACTCTCCCCAGTACTCAGGCTTTTTCTATTGTAAAAGCTTACATCCCTTAAAATCAAATATGATGTAAGTACAAACATCAAGAATTAAACATCAAGCTATCAAACCATAACAGTGTATTAATTCAATCTGATAAGTATGCATATAGGAAACAAATATTTTGTCTGTAAGCTGGAAAGAGGAAGGTTACATGGTCATGAAATATCCCTTATCACTGAGGAATATATCCCCAGGATGTATCACTGAAAAGATAATGTGGTGATTAATGTTTCACACTCCTGGTCAAGCTCTAGCCTTACATAGCTGCAGCATATTCCTGATAAACCATTTCCAGCTTCCAAGAGCAGAGAATACCCTTACAAATTCTTTTATATTCCTGTAGAAATCAATCTGTTCAGAGGACTTGAGCAACTTGCGCTCTGCTGCCATCACAAAATGTCCACAATTCAAAGTTAGGCAGAACACTGACTCAGCATCAATGCAGTCCTAACAAACTCAGACTATGCTTCTCAGCATCTCTAAAACAGCAACCAGTGATCTTTCAGCCTGCTCTGGGCAGCAGGCTGCCATTCAACAAACAAGCACGACTTTTAAACACAGTCTTCAGTTTGTTATGCATAGTGTTAGTGAAGAACAATTAATAAGTAATGTTGGGCAGGTAACTGGGGGGGAAAAAAGGCATGTTTAATTAAAGTTTTGGTCTGTCTTTGTACAGCTGCACAACTAAAAGGTAAATAAAAAAATAAATCAGATGAATATTCCCTTTCAGGAGCATTATCAGACTGGAAACCTTCAAAACAAACATTCACTACAACCCATGTGAGTACATAGAGAAAATGCTGGGTTATTTTTAGGGCTAAATTTGTTCCCTGCCTTAACTCCTATTCCAGAAAGAGAAAGGAGGGTGAAAGCAATATTTATTCTCTCTTAATCCAAAACTCAGAGATCTGCGCTGGATCTGTTCCAACAACAAATAGACTCATTATAAATTTAATGACATTCAGAATTACTTGTAATTACATCAAGCATGAATCTATCTCAATTTATTAATAAAGCTGTATTTTTCATTTGTAAGAAGGAAGAAATTGCAACCTTTAAAGCTTTTTCTTCTTACATTAAGCCACTCTTTACTCTTCTGCTGCCAAATGTAGATCATTATTTTGAACACTGCTCCAGATCCTAACAAGCAGGGAGAGTTATTCATGACACAGTTAATTGAACATCAGAATAGCTCCAGGAATTTGATGGAAATCATTTGGTTCAAGCAAAATAAAGTAACAATAACACATAATCATCTTGACACCATCCATCTTCTGCGTGCAACCATTTAAAAGACATTTAGTCATTCAACAAGACAGCCAAAAGCTAAATATACAGGGCAGGGTGTTTCTAAAACATTTTGTAGTTCTCTTCTTTCGTATGCAGTGACTGGATGCTAATATGCAAAGATTCAGATTTCCACACAACCAAGGCAATAATGAACAAATCTGGAGTACTTCCAATTTTTAAAATTGTTACCTCCAAGGGAAGTTACTATATTTTTGTGTCACTTTTTTAGAATTTTTTTCCTGATGAAAAGCAACAGCACGGACCCACAGCTTGCCTGATGTCTCAATCCATGCTACCTTTTCAGTCCTGACAAATTTTAGGAGCCCTTACAAAACCAACCTCCTTGTAAAGTTCTGATTAGTTCTTAGATTGTACAGAATTACTTGAGACAGATAAAACAATACAAATAAACACTTAGAAGTACTATTCCATTATAAAGAGATATAAACACTAGAGAAGAACGCAAACTCTTAGCCGTTTAATTACGTGTGTGTACACAAACAAGAACAAGATCTGTATGCGACTCTCCCTCCACACTTTAGGAGACACTAACAACAGAGATACCTCAGGATCCAATCAGCTCTACATCAAAGTTAGGTTGGGAACCACTGAAGTACCAAACCATGGTTCACCAAGGCACACACCACAAGGCAGTCTTGCAAAGAGCGCTAGTGTTTTTTGGTGGCTCGCACCAGTATTTTAAATCAAGGAAGAGCTACATTACTTTCTACCGGTCTCTAAGTGGTTTCATAAACAGACATAAAATGCAGACGTTACTACAAGAGAAGCTCACAATAAAGTAAGTTAAAAACATGTCAAAGTACACTTAACATACAGTTACCTTGTACTGTAAGGAAGACAGACGCTGTGGTAGAGCCATCTTTGTTAGAAGCTATGCAGTTGTACTTGCCAGCATCTGTGAACTGTACTGCTTTCACTTCTAAAGATAGGTTGCTCATCACTCTCATCCGTAGGGGCTCCTGGAGCCTCACATCCCTGCCGTTTCTCTGCCAGGTAAGATTGTAACGCATTGTGCTTACAACCAGGCAGGTCAGGATGGCTCCTTCCCTAAGGATAGCTGTGACATTGTTAGGAACCTGAATCACAGGTGGAGGCTCTGCATAAAAAGAACAGAATAAAGTACAAAATATAGAGAGAAAAGATTTAGAAACATTTGAATCATTTGTGGACTCTTGATAAGTAACTTTAAGCATACCACAGCATAAAAAAATTGTAATGTTGTTTTAATATTAATATTTAATATTGCGTTTCACAACATTTAATACTGTGTTTCATATTGTATTACTGAAGACATAAAACAGAACCCAGGTCAGTTTCTTCATTCCCCAGTGCCAAGTTATCTGACAGATGACAAGAACACACATGATTTACGTGGAAGAACTAAGATATAAAATCATAGAACCATTCAGGTTGGAAAGATCACTAATATCATCTACTGCAACCATCAACCCTTGCCTGTGACCATTCTAGATCACATCACACACAGCAAACCTACCTGCTTCTTTAAAACCTCTAGGGATGGTGACTCCACCATTTCCCCGGGCAGCCTGTTCTAACACCTCACCACTCTTTCTGAGAGTTTTCTTAATATCAGACATGAATCTCCCTTGGCACAACTTAAAGCCATTCCTTCTAATCTAATAATTCCTTCTAATCTAATCACTGATTATCTAACAAAAGAGGCCAGCCCCCACCTCACGACAGCCTCCCTTCAGGTAGTTGTAGAATGTCTCCTCCAAGCTCCCCTTTTTCCAGACTGTACAACCTCAATTCCCTGAGTCACTCTCCATAAGACTTGTGCTCCAGACCCCTCACCAGCATTGCTGCCCTTCTTTGGACATACCCTAGGACCTCAGCGTCTTTCTTGTAGCGAGGGGCCCAAAACTGAGCACAGTGCTTGAAGTGCAGCCTCACCAGTGCCACTTGCAGGAGTACAATAGTTCCCTGGTCCTGCTGCCTATGCTATTTCTGATAAAAGCCAGGATGCCACTGGCCTTCTTGGCCACCAGGGCATACTGCTGGTTGTTCAGCCAGCTGCCAACTAACAACCCCAAATCCTTTTCCTCTGAACAGTCTTCCAGTCACTCTGCCCCAAGCCTGTAGCGATGTGCAGGGATTTTGTAATTGAAGTGCAGGACTTCACCCTTGGTCTTGTTGAAGCTCATCCGCAATGGCCTCAGCCCAGCGATCCAGTCTGTCCATACCCCTACATAAGGCCTTCCTACCCTCAGGAAGATCAACGCTTTTTCCCAACTTGGTGTCATCTGCAAACTTAATGAGAGTGCATTCAATCCCCACTTCCAAAACATCAGTAAGGATATTAAACTAGACGGGTCCCAATGGGTCCCTAGGGAACATCACTAGTGACTGGTTGACAGCTGGATTTAACTCCATTCACCACTGCTGTTTGGACCAGAATCAAATATCACATGTATGAGAGAGGATTTAGTTCTGCTCTTTGACCTAATATTGCACCAGGATAAGCTAACATGAGATTGCAGCCCCACAGAAGATGACAGCAGCAGGTCTCCAAGTCTGATCTATGACTGAAGCATGACCACAAAAGATGGAATCCAAGTTACACTTTATTTTTTTTTATTTTTTAAACAGGTGCGCATATTAGAGAGGGAAAATAAATAAAAATGTTGCTAGCATGGTCTTCTAATGGAGACAATGAATTCAAGTCATCAGCTGCTGCAAGAATCACCATTACTTTCCTCACTTGCTGGTTTCTAAGGCATGCATGAAGGGAGCAGATGTTTTCGCCTTCAAGTCCACCTGATTGAAGACTTTATCAAAGAAGATAAAGAGAAGGAGAGGCAGGGCAGTAAGCACAGTGCAGACACAGCTCTGAGAGATAAGCAATATCAGGCAGCAATTGCTGCTAACTGATGGGCTATTAAGAAGCCAGGGGCATCATTTCAAAGAGGAACCAACCTGGACTTAGCAACTAAAACCAATGCAAACCTGGGTTATTTGAGGGGGGGAAGAGGGCAACAGCACTGCATAAAATGGTGAAGGAATGTGCAGCACAAGTGAGTCTGAAAGAAACGCGGGAGTGACAAAAAGATACAGAAGGGTTCTGTCACATATGGAATATCAGTAGTCATTGTGCTTGCCTTGTAGAGCACTGCACATGATCACTGAGCCTGACCTATCTTCTCACTAACTCTTCATTCTGTGGCCTCACTCTCTCTCATACCCAGGTCCTGCAAGGGCTCACTGCTGCTAGAGCAAGTGCAAACAGGCTGGGTGCCAGGCCCAGGAGTCTGAGCAGGGTGCAGACATCGTCAGCCTGTGACACCAGCTGCTGGAGGGACTGGGCAAACCATGCCAATGGCTGGAGCAGGTAAGGGTCCCAGCTGCAAGCTGCTGGAGCAGGAACTGTGCATGTCCCAAAAGCCTGCTACTGGCAGGGCCTGGAGCAAGCAGAGGGCTCATTACCAGTGGCTGGAGCAGAGCTGCAGGTCATGCCCACCACCAGGTGCAGGGAGGTCAGAGCAGGGGGAGAGCCAGCATCTTCCCCAAATCAGGTGTGTGACAGGCAGGTTCACTAGGTAGCTTCAGGGAAGGGGCATGGGGTGGGCAGAGGAGCAATGGTAGTACTTCAGGGATATTTAAGTGTCACATACCCGTGTGACCAGAGAGTGGTGTGTGCTCTCACTAGTGAGCTCTAGCCCCTACCAGCAGCAGGAGCAACCTGGCTGCTATGCATGACACAAAGCCCACACTGAAAGCACTGCTCTGCTGCAGTGCCTTGTGGGCATTCTAGGACTCCCCCAGCACTTGCAATATGCACACAGCAGGATAGGCCCTGCAGCTGGCAGAACACTGCTCAGCAGTTTTCAGGCACATTTTGGATAATACCAATTTTTCTCTTCCAATCTGTACATATATTATGTTTTAATTTCCACTATTTGTTATTGCTTGCTTTCTGCTCTACTCATCTGTATATTTTTAATCTTGCTCCTAGAAGGATGCAGCTGCAATAACTTTATACTGGAATTTAGCTTTGAAACTATAAATGCTAAAAATAGGAGCTCTTGTCTTGATCCTGCTTGAGATATAGCTGATAAAGGAGGAAAAAAACCACCTCGGTGCTATAGAATGCATACATTCCATATATATTTATGGAACGCATGAAGTGTTACACTTCAATTAGATATATATAAGTTCTGTTTGTTTTCTTTTTCTTCCCAAACTAGTTCTTGCAAAGAAAAATCTGCAGTGAATAATGTTCTGACCGAGGTGCTTTAACGGAAATAAGACAGCTGTAAGAGCAAGACCAAGTCTTCATCAGTACACAGCAAAAAAGGAATTATCCGAAGTAAAGCAAGCTCAAGAGAAAAGAAAACATATCTGTATTTATTAAAGGTGAAAGTTGCTCCTCAACTCAGAGCCAACAATAACTTTTCATCACTGAAGTCTCCTGTGGCGTCTCAAGCGAGGTTCACAAGCCTTCAGCGAGCTCACTGCACGCTAACAAATCTCTCATATACCGCACGTCTGGGTGTGCAGCTCTGCTTCCCAACACACACAGTCCTGAGCAGGCACACTCTTATTACCAATACAGTGTATGTTAACAAATGCAGAGGAGAATGCTTGAGATTTGCTTATTGAAATTGGAGTTTCAGTCTTGCACTTTAGTGGGTTGAGGGGGTTTTGGGGAAGAAAAGACAAGTCTTAAATGTTTCCCACAGGAACATCCACAAGTATGCTACTGAAAGAAACTCAGAAAAATAAAAGAAAAACAGATTAAAATCCCTATCTTTTGACAGTCAGTCCATATCTTTTAACACACAGCAGCCTCTTACAACAACATTGTGCACTCCAATCCCCTCTGGTCAAGCTCTTAAGCAAGGTGCTCTGACTACAGGGAATTTAGTTTATGTGTCTGCACAAGTTAACAAGCCATCTGACATTAAGATTTAACACTGGTGAGAAAGACAAACTCAAGTCTTTGCTTTTCCTGAAACTAGAAATTGTTGACACACTTCCAGCACCTTTTCACCCAGCAGCTGGCAAAACTGATAATCTGTGATATGCTGTCTGTCATCTGGGCAAACTAAGGAAACTTGAGAAGATTGTCTGCATAAAGAAGTTTCAGATAACTTTATTTGAAATATTTGCATACAAAAGTATTTCCCTCACATTACTCCTCTGACACTCAAGAAAGCTAATTGCTCATGTTTGCAGTGCGTCACCTGCAAATGGATCTCACAGTGCTTTGTAAATGAGATGATGCCACAATTTCCCCCAGTCATTCCCCCTCGATTCTCAAGTGCTACCAGTATCACAAGGGAAAAGTTAGGATTCTCTTTCATTCAGTTCCCTCTGTAAGGAAGAGAATGGCTGAAACTTCCTGACCAAGAATCCTTATGCACACAACTTGTGAGCCAGAATGTAACAGCTGCCTGTACTCTAAAATATGGATTGAAACAAGAAAATGACAATATCCTGTTCACTAGAAGAATTTTGCTAGATAAATAATGAACCAGTGCTCAGCTAGGACTCAAAAAGTACTGATGTTACTGTTCTATTCTACTTGAGTATTTTGTGTGAGTAAAAGGTTGTTCCTCTTCTCAGATCTACCACCTGGTATAAGAGGGCTGTTTCTCTACAAACTTTCCCTTGCATGGAATCAGTGATATCAGTGATGTCAGTTGGTTCACCCCCCCCCCCCCCCCCGATGTTCTCATACTGCGTTTCTGTAAAAAAAAACAAGGTGAAGGGATATACAAGTCACTGCCTTCAGCTACTGAAAGGGCTGTTCTAGAGAAAACAATCTGAGTCTTCTTGGAGCACAAAAAAATGAGAGTCCATGGTTGCAATACTCAGCATGGGAAGCTACAACTAGACTG
This sequence comes from Perdix hodgsoniae, assembly GCA_035772895.1. Lineage (NCBI taxonomy): Eukaryota > Metazoa > Chordata > Aves > Galliformes > Phasianidae > Perdix > Perdix hodgsoniae. Next base: position 514,233 of record JAPSGF010000139.1, read on the forward strand.
TTATGCTTTTTTTCAAGCGAGGGCAATTAACTACTGAAAAGCTGCCCAAAGAGCTTGAGAAATCTGTGGCCTTGGCGACATCCACTGTTTGACTAGACAAGTCCCTAGGGAATGTGATCAAGCTTGGAAGCCAACTCTACTATGAGCTGAGAGTAAAGTAGTTAATGTGCAAAGGTCTCTCCAAATGGTTTTGTGGTTCCACTACTCTGGATAGCTAGCCTCAATTAGCTAATGCAGGAGAAAAAAAAAGTCCCCATTTCAAACACTCACAGAAAAGCTTAGGGTTGAATTTAAGTTGTCATTACGAGCTTTAACAAGCCTCGCTGCCACTTGGGCACTGTTCCAGTGTCTTCTCTATTCAAGGACAATAATTCACTCTTCCATGTAGAATCATGAAATTGTTTCAGCTGGGAGGGATCCCTAAAGGACACGTAGTACAACTCCGCAGCAATGAACATGGACATCCACAGCTAGATCAAGTTGCACAGTGCCTGGTCCAGGCCTGTCCACGAACAGGGCATTCACCGCCTCTACAGGCAACATCATTCTCACTGCGAAAGATTTTTTCCTTATACCCAAACTAAATTTCCCCTCTTCAACTTTGAAACTGTTTCACTTTGTACTGTTCACAACAGACTCTACTGAAGAGTCTGTCCCCTTCTTTCTCATAGCTCACCTTTAGATACTGAAGGGCTGCTCCCAGGTCCTTCTCTTCTCCAGGCTGAAAATCACCAGCTCTCTCAGCCTGTCCTCATAGGGATGGTGTTTCATCCCTTCAATCATTTTTGTGGCTCTCCTCTGGACACACTCAAACGGGTCCACATCTCTCTTGTACTGAGGACTCCACATCTGGACGCAGTACTCCAGTGATGTCTCACTAGCATAGAGGAGCAGGATCATCTTCCACCACGTGCTGGCCATGCTTCTTTTGATGTGGCCAGGATACAGTTGGTTTTCTGGGCTGAGAGAGCTGCTGACTCATGACCAGCTTCCTATCCACCGGTACCCCCAGTTCTTATTTGGCGGGGCTGTGCTCCATCCTTACATCTCCCAGCTTGTAATGAGATCGGGGGTTGCCACAACCTAAGTCCGAGACCTTGCACTTGGATTTTTTGAACCTCTTGGCTGTCATGGTTTTATGATTATTGGTTATTGGTATTCCACATCATAACATCATGTAGTGCACTGAGAATTTAACTGTTAATGCTCAAGTTATGGGTACCTGTCCAGAAGAGAAGAACAACTACATTCCCCAGGGGACTCTGCAGTCAGAGAGGAGATATAACTCCTGGCAAGGTCACCTGATGCGCTCTTCTTTGTTGGCTCTCCTCCTGTCTCCCTGCTGCTCAACTGGACTGCGCATCTCACCTCAGTGTTATGGTGAAGATTATCCACCTTTCGAACATCCTCTCATTATATTTGAAATATTAGTTTCAATTCTAATTATTTTGTATTCTAGTGTGTTATCTTGCATTCCGATACCATATTTAGTAAATTAGTTTGTTTCTCCTCAGATCATTGCCACTGTTTTTAATTATTTTGGGATCCCATTTCCCTTTTCCAGAGGTGCAGATTTTGTGAAATCACTCTGCCCTGCTAGTCACAGAACTGGGCCAAACCAGCCCATAAACTGTTGACATTGGCTCAAGCCTAAGTCTCTCTGGATGACATCCTGCCCCTCGTGCATCCCTTGGTGTCATCTGCAAACTTACTGAGCGTGCTCTTGATCCCACTGCCAATGTCACTGATGAAGATATTAAGGATCATCTGCACCAGTACTAACCCCTGAGAGACACCACTGGTCACTGATCTCCATTTGGACACTGAGCCATTGCCTGGCACTCTCTGGGTACAATCTCACAACTAGTTTCTTGTCCATCCAAAAGACCACTGATCAAATCCACATCTTTCTAATTTGGAAAGAAGGATATTGTGGGGGACCCATGTCAAAGGCCCTAATGAAGTCCAGATAAATAATGTCAGCGGCCCTTCCTTCACCCATTAACTTAATTATGCCATCATAAAAGACCAAACAAGAACAAATCCCATGTTAATACTCAAAATCAGTTTCTGCTTAAAATTCAACAAAGTTATGTACATGAGCAGGAAAAGAACACGCTTCCACTTTGAAATATTTTAAATAATTTATTTTTATTAGAAGCAAGTGCTATTTCTCACTGTTAAATATTTCAGCACAACGAATTATCATATTTAAATACAGAATGAACTTGTGCCCACCTGATACATCCAGAAAAGTCTGTGCACGACCAGTTCCTGCAGCGCTGGTTGCAATACATTCATAGAAACCTTCATCAGACAAGGAGACTTGGTTGATATCCCAGCTCATACTTGATGATTCTCTAAAGAAAGAAAAAGGTATACTCACTAAACTTCTGAGGGAATCAAGAGGTACAAGAACATGGTTTCCTGACTGCAGGCATAGGTTCTCACATTAAGAGGAAAAGCAGATCCTCTACTGAATTAAACTAGATCTAGCTTTATAGATTTTATTTAAAGATAAATATTAGCATCATACACTTTTTAGAAGTATTGAGCTTTTGCTGTAGATAAATAACTGAAACATTCTAAGAAGCCCTTAATGTACGTCAACAGTTGCCACAGTAAGGCACTATCTGCAGTCATACCTTATTGCTGTATTCTCTTCTCAAGATGCTATCTTTCCCTAATACCCATCAGCTTCTATGTAGAACTAGTATGCAGTACCACTCTTATGGCTCTTACTAGCCAGACTTTCAGGTTCAGATATGAGCCACACAAAAAGAGCACTGTTCTTTAACAGATAAAATCAAGCCTCCGCTCTCTATATGCAAACACACTCTTAGGTTCGTAGAACAGAGAAGGTAGCATCTACCTTACCTGCTTCCAGGTGACTACATCCAGTCAGCTCTTTCTGCCTTTCAAACTTCAAATAGTTGAAATCCAGCAATGAAGTACCCATACAAAGATATCTTAACTTCATGGGTACAGCTGGGACAGCAAAAGTTGTGACAGGCTCTAATACCACCAACTCAATTTTCTGCACATTTATTACCTATCCACATAAAAATAAACTGTGCAACAACTATAAAGACAGAACCAATGGATCCAAGAATAAAATAGAGATGGTAAAGTACAGAATAGATATGGGCAAAGTTATTAAATGTGAATCCAGACAAACATACAGAGATTTTCTTCCCATAAATTGTGGAAGGGCAAAGCTGGTGGGTAACAGTATTGTGTGTTTGTCACATGTAACATTAAAGTCAAAAAGAAAACAAAAAATGCAACCAAGTTGACTAGTAATAAAAATAGCAAATGCTCTTAAAACTTCTTAAGATTCAAACCTGCTTTTTGTTTAAAAACATTCACAGACACACAGATGATGACACAAATGAACAAAACAGTGGTTCAGCTGATGTGTCCCAGGGCTCCTAGTGGCCTGTTGCTATGGTTTACAAACAAAACCAATACCTAAAAGCTTTAACAAGAATTTTCACATCATGTAAAACACCGAGTTAACTATTCCTTTATTCAGGCAAACAAGATGGAAGCAAAGTGATTTATCAACTCTCAAAAAAAATACAGAAAGGAAGAGAAAGCAACTTCAAATACAATTGAGAGTTGAATGCTGTAGCAAACAACTCAATCTGCGGGTTACAACACAATTGAAAATAGTGGTGACCTGAGATGGCTTCCTGTAAATACTCATACGTCATACCGATTCTAGATAACCTAACACATTATACATCAAAGCTATGACAACTAGTAGAGCAGTGCCACAGAACTGAAATGATAGCACAGCCAGAACTGAAGAATAAAATTGTACTTCTTCCAAGTAAAAAATGAGAAACTTCTCTTCTTCGTGAAAAGTATGTTAGAAGTGAAATCATGTGATCCAATCCTTTTTTATTCCTAACTTCTGCTGTATACCAAATGTAGAACACGGAAGTCTTAAGAATGGAAGCATAAAAGGAAACATGTCCAGAGTGGAAATCCCTGAGAAACACAGGCCTGTGGTGGTCTACAAACACTTTGTTTAGGTGGTTTTGCTGCTGCTTGCAGCAATGAATAGCACATATCTCAAGGCACACCCAGGCAGTAACTATGCACAACTCTTTTCAGCAGGTCTTATGTGAAAACTCAGTACCTTCCACAGCATCAAGTCATTTATTTATACTAATAGTCTGCCACTGTGTTTACTCCACTTGTACAGTACACGCAATTTGCTGGTCAAGTTGCTTAGCTACTCTGTTCAAAAAACACTAGCACATTCCCTTAGCCAAGTTACCAGTTCCTGTGAAAACCACTGACAGGGAGCACAGCACTAATTATGCTGTAACTAACCTCAGCTCCTTCCCATCAGAAGCCATCCCACGCTATCATACCACACTATATAACATCTCTTACCCAGGAAGGAAGGAGCAGCAGCGAGCTAGGGCTCACACAAATGAGCTACAGCTGAAGAAGCCTTCTCGCTTCTGTCACGGTACTAATGCACTAGGCAGAATACACTTCATCTGGCTTAGCAAACCAAACTTCAGCCTTGACTAATGACCACAACTAGCAGACTCAGAGTGATTTTTGCCTTTCTTGTCAGAGTTCCACATTTTTAGTTTTGCTCCCTTCGTGGAGTCATTGGTGTCATTATATCACAGGATGGATTTTGAAGACATTAACACTCATTTCTCACTGACTTACCACTTTTTGTCCTTGAGGACGAAAAGCTGGATGCAAGCCAGCAGTGTGTGCTTGCAGCCAGAAAGGCCAGCTGTATCCTGGACTGCATCAGCAAGGCAGGGGGGAGGACTGTCCCCTTCTGCTCTGCCTGCTGAGGCTCTATCTGAAGTATTGTGAACAGGCCTGGGGCACCAGCACAAGAAGGATGCAGAGCTGTTTGAGCGGGTACAGAGGAGGGCCACTAAGATGATCAGAGGGCTGGAGCACCTCTCTCGTGAAGAAAAGCTGAGGGAACTGGGCTCGTTTAGCTTGGAGAAGAGAAGGCTCTGGGGAGACCTCACTGTGGCCTTCCAGTACTTGAAGGGAGCATATAAACAGGAGGGGGACCAACTTTTTACACAGTCTGATAGTGACAGGACAAGGGGGAAATGGGTTTAAACTAAAAAGGAAAAAATTGGGTTAGATTTTAGGAAGAAATTTTTTATATAGAGAGTGGTGAGGCACTGTCACAGGCTTTCCAGAGAAGCTGGGGACATTTCATCCCTGGAGGCATGAAAAGGCAGACTGGATGGGGCCCTGGGCAGCCTAATCTACTGGGAGGCAACCAGTCCATGGCTGGGGGGAGCTGGAAGTAAATTTGTAAGGTCCCTTCCAACCTAAGTCTTTGATTCAGTGAATAAGGTGCTAATTACGGGATTTAGTCTCCTAAATCAGACTGGTCAGAAGCTCCTAGAGATGTTAATCAGAATCCTCATTTCCTTACTAGACCGCATCAGGGCGTAGAAATCTAAGAAATGCAAAACTTTTAAAATTTTAGAGAAATTTCACTTTTTTTTCCCCAAGATATTACTCATTCAAAATTAGTACTTGTAATTCAAAGCAGACAGCACTTCTGGAATCAATATTTTAAAAAGTCTGTTAATTTCAAAAAATTCTTAACCTACATTCATTCTAACACAGACAACTGTCATAGTAGAACTACAATATTCAACTTATCAGATATTTACTTATTGAAATATGCAGAAGAATGTTTTAGCAAAAAATGACACCTTGTCACCAAAACAAACAAACAAACCTCAATGAAGACCAACTGCTACAATTCTAGCAAACTAGACAGGCCATTCAGACCCTTACTACCAATAAAATGCAGACAAGCCAAGCAAAATAGTACTCTATATCTGTGATAATTTAACAAAATATATCTGAAGCCAAATATTACTTAACTTGTATGACTTGCTCCTTTGCCTGTTCTGTAATAAGAGAATGAAAAACACATTCTGCTTATTAGGATGCTGTATATGTGAAAACCAGGGAGTGGAAGTATATATTTTGAGAACTAAGAATTCAAAGAAGTTACAGGACTACTAAAGTATGCTGCATGGCTCACTGATCATAAATGGTACATGATAATAAAAACCACAATAACAGTAACAATAGTAATAATAATAATCTGTAGCATCTTATACTGCTGACAGCGTGCAGGAAAGCTTCACCATTTATCTATTGTGACTTCAATCCACAGAATTCAGCATCCCTAATTAATATTATAGAAATAATAGGATATCAAGTATATAATTGTAAACAGAAATCATGGAATACAAATAGAAAGGGAAATAGGATAGAGAAAAAAGTCACTACTTACTTGAATAGCTGATCCACTCCTAGTTTTACTCCATTTTTAGTAAAGTGTTGAGTAAAAGGTATAAGACTCTCTACATGGCAAGGAACAGACCCTGGCTGTGAGTAATATCCTGGAGTCTTGTTTGGCATTGTAACTTTTGGAGCATCTGAAGACAGCAAACATGTCCAAAAAGATTATTAACAACTATTAACATGCCCTATCTTCTCATTAAAAGAAAATTCAATTTCTGATTAAGCTATATTTAATAACCAATAAAATTAACTTGTCCTTCACAACTCAGATAAGACATAATTACATTCAATTCAAATTAACATCTCTTACCAGGAGTAATACTAGAAAATGAAACACTTGAAACTCTCTGGAAAAGATAACCATCTTTGTCATAGCCCGTTATTTTAAGAAAAAAAGCTTCATCTGGTGGAATAAAGTCAGAAATGTTCCAGAGTCCATACAGCTTTCTGTCAGGATAGTATTTCACAGGTAAAGTCTTAAGAGGTTCCCCTGAAATACTCAGAAGCTCAAGACAGTCCACTCTGGCTGGAAGAAGGATCCCTGTGGTATTTAGCAGCACAAAGGTAGGAATCCCTAGAAAAACAGAAATATGCTATTTCAAGTGCTTAAAAAAAAAAATTCCAATAAATTCAGTGTGTATTGCTCACCACCCCATCAATACACCGTTCAGTTTCAACCTTTACTTACAAAGGTATTTGGAAAACAAGCTGCTCTAGAATGTCCTCTGCTTATTAGCACTAATTAGAGCTTAAATTACTGTTTTCCAACAGCTGTTCCTGAAATAACAGCCTCTGCATTAACTGCTCTCCAGGGCCCAAAGCATTCTCTCAGGTTCCAAAACTACCAAAAGCAAAGTTACAAGGCATTTCATAACTTAGAACCACAGAATTTGTGTGACAATTAAAAAATATATATATATAAACTAACAAAAAAATACACGTCAACTTGGTAAGAACATTAACTGCATATTCAAGGCCCTAAGAACAAGACAGTATTAGCCTCAATTTATCAAAGTTCACAAGAAAGATTATCCTACTTTATTTTTGGTGCCTCGTACTCCCAAAAGCTGTTATTGCTTAGAATAGAATAAAATGAATATAAACCTTGTACTGGTCTGCTGGATGTTTTCTTAAAGTCTAACGTTGGCTTCTTGGAAAACCCAGCTCGAAATTCAATAGTGCTGAGACCCGTGATCCGAACAGAGTGCCTTCCGCTGCTCGAAGTCTGAAAAGGCAACAGTTGAAGTTCACCAGCCAAATCAGTATTTCAGGATTGCAGGTTTCTGAGCCATCCACTGAGGTCAGTACAAAGAATTCACAGGAGGCTTACGTCAAGAATTATATGAAAAAGCCATTTAATAATGCTCTACTTTCAGACACTACCACTAATAGCTCTAGTGTCTGCAGAAAGAGTCAGCTGATTTTGTCTTGGGTAACCCACAACAGAAACACACAAGACCAACAATTACTTTAACATGCCTGTGACAGTAATTGAAGAACATTTCGAGAAATTTGGATTATGACTTTTGTAAAGCGTATTACAAAACAGGAAATGAAACAGCTGTCAAATGGAAGAAATACATTTTCTGCTGGTCATTAATATAAATAATTTATTTCCAGTGCTAGAGGAAGCACTGGAATTTAATCTATTTAATATTTTGCCTTTTTACTTATTATCAAGCTCAATTTTTAGAATATATGCATATGTAATTTTATCTGTGAGGTATATACAGACATCATATGTATTGCGTATTCTAAAGCAAGTGGCACATACAGAGCAGCCTCAATCAATGCAGCATGTTAGAAGCACTCCTCTTTCACAGCCAGAGTCTTAGTCACAGAGCTGAGGATGCAGAAGTAGCTCTTTCTGCAAGCTTTATTGCTTGAGGGTACAGTAACTTCTATGCAAAGCAAATCAAAATAATTGTAGGACTGAGGACTTCAGTTATTTTTTATCACTGCATGCTGAGGAATAAAAGGAACATGAAGCTTTTGTCCTCACCTACTTTCACACTGCCCAGCTGTTAGGAAAAAAACTGCCGTGCTGCGCATAGCATTAGGTGTTACGTACACTTAACTGACAAACCCATGGATAATATCATCCAGAGCAGCAGGAAAAAACTTAAAATACTTCAACGGCTGTGAAGACAATCAACAATGCCAAGATCTAATCTGAATTTAGCAGAATCTACTCTGATTTTTTTTTCTGAGACAATGCAACCTACGAGACACACAACATAAAACCTGTATTAAAGTAACATTATCAGGATTTTTCTACCATGAAAACATTATCTAATAAAACCTTAAAATACATAATTCATTCAGTCAGTAAGCCTCTTCAAAACAGCTGCATGTGAGTATTAAATTAAGCAATCATTTCTCATAACTAACTGCCAGGGGATAGAGAGCTGTTTAGACACTGACAAATCTCTGTCTATCTGCTTAAAACCACCTGTTTGCTCCTACTTGTTTAGCCTTTCACCTCAGAAAATCACTAATAAAGCCTTTCATATAAATCAGCCTTTAAGAATATAAATAAATACTTCAGTGTGTCAAACAACTTGTATTATCAGGCGTTAAAATTCCATTAGATAAATGCAGTAACAAGATTATTTTCACAGTTCTATGTGTCCATATTAGGAATTTACAGCACAGTTAAATTTCTCATGAGGTTTTTCCTAAATTTTTAATCATGCTCTTAATATCATAGAGCAAACAAAAAACAAAAAAGCCAGTGACTAAAGCTAGGTATATAAGCCACAAAAAAAAAAGCAATATATGGGGAAGTTATTTATCAATAATTCAGACTTTTGGATGCTTGAAGTTTTAAGGCTAGAACAACCTTATAAAATTTTATCACCTAATGATAAATGTACCTAAAAGCTCTCATGCTATGCAAATACCTAAGGATAAAATTCATCCCAAAGGATTGCATTCCAGTGAGTACTTTTCTAATCTCTTTTCAGAATTATCAAGGATCACTGGAATTATACCTTATTGTTTCACCTCTCAGACTGGATGACTGAAATAGGATCAAACAGCACAGTGCAGAAAGTAAACATTTATGCCAAAGGCATCAGAAATAAATAAATAAATAAAGCTTTCTTGCCTTGCAAACAGCACAACATAACTACCTCACCTGCTAGTTTATATTATATTGAGAGTACACTTGCCCTCCATATCCCCTTGTATGATTTCAAGTAAGCAACATTTGTCCCAGTTGACTTCAGCTTAAATAAGGTATGCTGAATCTTAATTCATCTATATCTCTGCTAAATTAGGCCATCTTATCGGTATACTTTCTGTTACTGACTTACAGAACCAATGAACTGGAAGGGACCTCCAGAGATCTGTCTACCCCCCTGCAAAGCAGGCCCCCTACAGCAGGCTGCACAGGTCAGCATCCAGGCAGGTCTTGAATATTTCCAGAGAAGGAGAATCAACAACTTTCCTAGGTAGCCTGTTCCAGTGCTCTGTCACACTCACTGTGAAGAGGTTCCTTCACATATTGGTGCAGAACTTCCTATGCTCCAGTTTGTGGCCACTTCCCCTTGTCCTGTCATAGACCACTGAAAAGAGGTTGGCCATGTCCCTTTGACTCCCACACTTAAGATATTTATAAACACCAATTAAACCTATTTTATACATAGGTGTATCTATGAAAAGTAAACATATAAAAGGTCTATATATTATTGATCTATAAAAAGTAAATAATTCAGCTACATGAGTTCAGTTCGCAGCCAAGCTCCCCTCTGTGTAGCAACACATTTTAAGTGCTTCTTGAGGTTATTTTATTTGCACATCTTACATTTATACAACCATGATATGGCACTCACAGGAACATGAGGCTAACAAGCACTGTCACCCAGAGAAAACCCTACAGATATATAGTTTCTGACATAGATAGCCTGGGCAAGGAGGCCCACCAAGTTGCTACAGACAGTTCTAAGATGATTATTTCAGACATCTTAATGGTCACTTCATGCTTGGAATTTACTGCTAATAATGTTGATCTTACCTTTCTAACATTTCCAGTAATTCAGGATACATTCTGTAACTTTATGTGCCACTCATATATATACCACTTTATATACTACTCGTGGACAAACTGATTTCCACACTGTAGGACTTAAGTAATTTACTGATTGATTTGTTCACTTCATGGACTTGCTAACAAAATCTTTGGCCTATGAAATGCAAATCATCTCCCTCTCACAGTCCTCTAGACTTGCTGTACATAGCAAGGCCTCTCTGTGCCTGGGCTCCCTACAGAGCTCTGCTCACTAGACTGCAAAAAATTCAGTGCTCACTTCATCATTTTTCCATCCAAAGGAAAAAGGATTTGATCTCAGGCTGTAACATACACCGCCCATCTATCTCTGAGCAACCTGGTCTGGTGGTTGGCAACCCTACTGGTAGGGTCATGATACATGATTATTCTGGTCCTTTTCATCCCAGACCATTCTATGATTCTATACCTCTATTATTGAAATACATTAACATCTTGCTAAGAATTTTATGCTGAATTCAGAACGTCACATAGAGCTCAAAAAAGACATTTAGTATAAAACCTTATGTATGAATATTTCTCATAAATAATGTAGAAGGTCATTAAACAACCCCAGACAAGACATGCATTATTTCTGCAATAACTATACCTTTATTGTCCATGTTCCAGGCTCTGGATCTTTGACATTTACTACTTTTGCAGAGTTGTGGATATTCAGCAATTCGTTCAGTCCCGATCCTTTACTGATCTGTTTACCTAAATAAATAAATAAACTAATGAACAACAGCTAGAGAGTACTGCTTAAAAAAAAAGAGACTAAGTACAATACTTTTCTTCATTTCTGATGTATATTTGATACTTGGCATACTATTTAGCAGAGTCAATGGCATTTACAACAGTCAAAAACCCTTGCAATCCCTTCCCAGAATACCAAAAATGATCATTTATTTTCACTCTTTTCGTTCACTTGGGAGTCCTAATACAGCCTTCAGCACTACAGTTGCTGGGTTTCCTACAGCTCTGTAAGTAAAGCAAGTTCTCTTCTTCACAGCGAAGAACCAGCTCCCAGTAAAAGGAAGCAGCACAGAATCACACTTCCTCAAAGGGGATCCTTGAAGAAACTCACCTTAACTAACATGGCAGCTGCCAGCCCACTCAGTTTTCTGTCAAGTAGATCTGTTCCAAGTTGGATTAGATCCATAAAAATATTGAGAAGCCAGGTTTTCCAGGCATACAAGCATTACCATGTGACTAATGGTGACTAAATCCCTCACAAGGAATTTAGCCTGTTAGACATTACAGACCTTGATAAAATACTACAAGTTTCCATAATGCACCGTACCACACTTTATATGTGTGCTTACACATACAAATATATGGATGGTTGTGTGCAGGAACTGGTTCCCTATAGAAGTATTTTGCTCCATTAATGGTGGCATGTGCCTTCATTGCTAAAAACAGCTCTAACTGTTTCAGAGCACTGAAAATAAATTTTAAAGTTAGGAACAGTGTCTCAGTATCAGTTTTCAAGAGTTTCTCAGATTCGCCTGCACTAACTTCAGTTAAAATGTAATGGCTGTAGATGCATGGAGCTGCCCGAGAAGAAAGGAAAACATACAAATGGGATCAAAGCTTCATTTCACCTGAGCTGTGATCAAGATTGATGTTATTATACTCTCTGAGAAGTTTTTAAACAAATCAGAATGCCTCAGTGAAGGACAGACCAGATCATATCACGGAAACAATACTGTGCATGGAATATTTCCAAGATAATATAACTTGTGCAATACTCTCAGCCAAAAACCATTCAGAAAATACAAGGTAGACATCAGCTTAACAATAACCAGCAGATCTCTTTGAACTACAAGCTACAGATTAGCATGCAAATCTCCTTCAACATCATACACAGTGTACAGATAGAGATTAATACACGAGAGGGTTTGATTCTGCCCAGGGAGGTTGTGGATGCCCCGTCCTTGGAGGTGTTCAAGGCCAGGTTGGACGGGGTCCTGGGCAACCTGATCTAAATGTGTATGTTTGGTGGCCCTGCCAGGCAGGGGGGCTGGAACTGTATGATCCTTGAGGTCCCTTCCAGCCCGGGTGATTCTGTGATTCTGTGATTCTGTGATTCTGTGATTCTGTGATTCTGAATTCTTCCTTGGTTTACAGCATGGGTGTCCAACCATTTGGCTTGCTTGCTATCACACTGAATGAACAGGAATTGACTTGGGCTGCATATACACAGGCTGCTCTGAAATTAATGCCTCCCATTTATTTCCATGGAAACTACAACAGACACAAAGAGAACAACAGCACTGTTTGATAGAGCAAATTCTCAGCTACAAAGTGCTGTTTTTCAACAGTCGCCAACACTAGCTGTGCATTTTCTCCAGTGATGAGCAAGAGTCTGCA
>JAPSGF010000139.1:526993-546898 GCA_035772895.1 Perdix hodgsoniae
TTTTTTTCTGCATGGAGGAATTCAATGACATCCTTCTGTTTCATACACACCACTATGCCAGGCACTATTCTGTCACACTGCCCCTCTGCTACCATTTGTTACATGGCAACAAAATGCAATGCAATATTGGAAGATTCAAACTCTACTGCTACCCTGCAGCGTCTGATGCACAGACTCAGATGTTAATGATCCAAGTCATTTATTGCAAGTGCTCACACCACTTATATTCCTTCACAGGTTTTCTTTTTCTAGCTTTCATCCCCGTCCCTACAACTTTCCCACCCCCCTTTCCATGCCAGCAGAGCATTCTACAAACACTCCTTAGCCGTTCGTGCGGGCACTTATCCAATCAGCCATCAGATGTTCTTTCTTCTTCTAAAGGTGTCCTTGGTTCTCATGCTGTTTGTCTTGCTGCACAGCTGCTGCTCTGAGCAGTTTTTCTTGTATTCCCACATATTGCTATCCCACTAATACTCATCTATAATGTTGTGAATCAGCATGATAACAGAAGAGGCACAACTGTTGGAGAAGCCTTCATGGATTAAAAAATATATATACAAAAAAATTTTAATAAAAAATAGTTTATTAAATAATTTTAAAAAATAATAAATAATTTAATTGAATCTCAAGCACTTCAAAGTTAGGAAACATGGGAATTAAGTCTGTTTTCATCTGTCATTAAAACATCCTCTTTGCAATTGCAAGGGCAGTGACAGCCCAAACTTACATGCTCATTCTAATTTTTCCATAGATCCCAAGTCCCATATAGTAGAGAGAAAAAACAGCTGTAACCACTTTTTCTTCCCTAGCTTGGCACTTACTGTGCAATCTGTATTTCCAGAGCAGAACCATACTCTCCCAGATAGCAATGACCTGCTTCTGCCACAAAACCATTCCTTCTTTTTCTACAGTAAAGCTTTCTGAATGCCAGAAGGCTGCAAGCAACATGACTACACAAGCAACCTTAACTGCACACAGTAGTTTCGAGCTTTCCACCTTTTCACCTTCATATTTTTCACCTCTTTTTCAAGTAATAGCAGGGCCTTTTGCTGTTTTAACCAAGCGAAACAAAACACTGTTTCCAGATGTAGCACAAGCTAAACACTCCCTGGTTCGGACCCACTAACGTGAGCTATGCATATTTAATTCCTAGTTGTCCATGCTCAGTGAGGAGGATAGTGAGAAGAAATAGGATGCTTTACAGTGGGCTTTAGAGATAGCAAAGAACTCAATGTGAAGAATACTGGGTTCCATGCCAGATCCATGTGAACCTACAGACAGGAACCTTCTGTGCCTTTCCTGCAAAAATGACTCACTTTGCATCATTTCTTTTAAAACATCCTGTTACTGGCCTGATCCCAACTCCATCTTCTGTTCCCTTCTTACCTCATTTTATTCACATCATCACTTATATTCACTCACTCAAATTCCAATTTTTTTCTTTACATTTATTTTTTAATGTAGTCTCTTTCCCCTTGCAGGTCACTCAGCAACATCCTCTTTTATGTCAGTGTCAGCAAAATGCTTGCAGTCACCTTCAGTCACATTCAGGTCTCCCATGTTCGAAAAATGTGCATGGATGACACACTTCCACTTACTTTTAAAAACTGTTAAGAAATCTATATTTTTAAGAAGCTGAGGAAAAATATCTTGAGGGATGAGAAGGTGGGGTAACATTTAGAACTTAGAATGAGAAAATCAAGCAAATGATATGCTAAAAGAAATAAAGAACTCTTTCAGCTCACCCTCTTGTGAAGTCCTGGTTCTAGACATACTGTTCACTCATATTCATCAGATGCAATAATGACTGATTTTTACCTCAAACAAATCAAGATGATCTGAAGGCATGATTGGAATAAACACAGACTAATTCATCTACTCTGTTTTTAAACTGTAACAAATTTATACTCTGCTGATCATCACCATTCATTTTAATACCAGTTCTGGCATTGCTACAAACTTTGGGGCACCAGAATTATTTCCAGGAATTTCCTTACTTAGCACTCTCATAATAGAACTCTGTAAGCATGATGTAACATAACTTCAGTTCAAAACTAGTGTTGGCTGGAAATAAACTAATAAAACTGGGTACGGGTATAAAAATGTAGAATTTGTTCTTAATGACAGACTTTAACTCAAGTTTAATGAGGACGCTTAACACATTTTAATTTCGAGTGTTTTGTACTCCTCAACCTTAATTTGCAGTCACATCACTGCAGACAAAGAAATCTCAGCCTAATGAAATACTTTTCGAGATTCGGATTTGAATGCTTTGATAAAAGAGTATAATAATCTTCCTCAGACAGAGGAAAAATGAGAATGCTGCTGTTCTATTAGGTGAAAGGACTTCCCCAACACAGGTTTGCAAACTTTAAAACAGAGGAGTACTTAATTAATTTGTAGTTGAATACAGTAGTATTCACAAATTTTTAATAAAATTAGAACTCAAAATTTGAATATTAAATATTTCCCTTTTAAGAACTGTGAAGAACTTCTCCTCCTGTACTGACCTTGAATCATGTTACTTACCAAATTTTACCACATGCGATAACATTTACTGGGAATCATACTATTAGAAACTTATAACTCTGTGCTCAAAAACAAAAACAAAAAAACATTACATCTGGAGATCATGGTACATCTGATATTCCATATTAAGGAAAAAGAAGAATTTTAGGTAACAAAACCACAGCTTGTATTTCAGTCCTTCAAATTAATCTAATGGATAGAAATCATGCCACATCTTTCAAAATATGACCTTCCTATCATGGTGTTAGAAGACCTTAATCCAGCAAGTAAGAGTACTCTGGAGAGGAGCTACCTATATATCTTATACTGGACTGAAGCCAACACAACTTTGTCAAATGACCATAATTATTACCATGTTAACTGTAGCATTTAAAATCATAAAATCCTTTTTTGGGAATGGAAAAGAATAAAGAAAAAAAAAAGGCACAATGATTTCTTAGTCTTCTCAATAACGCAAGTACTGGATAAGTATCAAGCATTGTTTTGTTGTGTTTCCTGGGGTAGCTAGTTAGTAATATTGCTTTATTCTGTACACCAAGGGAGAGCAATAGCCTGTAACTATACACCAAAAATAGCTTTATTTGTTTTTTTAGGGGGAGCAGAATGATCCAAAATGTCTAACAAAACATAACAATGGTTTGGCAGGGCATTCACAGTCAGTGATCAGTTATTTCTTCCTAATCTACAGTTTAGCATTAGCCGTATCCGGGCCCAAAACAGTGACTGCATTTTCCATTTATGAACTTCATTTTTCCCACATCACTGACTACTCAGATAAAACGGACAGCAAGTTCAGTGTCTGTTGAATCTTGCCTGAGGCATGTGCTATAAACACCTGATGCAGATAACTATTATATTTCCTGTTCTTTTGCATCCGCACATTGAGGAATATGTTCCTTGAAAAGTAATATTGCTGATGCAAAATCTGCAGCTAAGGCTTTATCTGGGACGTCAGACTTTTGGTAAGCTCATTTTCACAATTCCTTATCACAGGGACTTTTTAGTATATATCTTACTTTAAATAATGTAACACAATTTGTTCAGCAGTTATGATGGAGAACTTTTGGAAGCATTGTAAAGTTTTACCAAAGGGATCACTATGACCACTGAAAGGAGATGCAATTATATAGTGCAGTACAATCCTCTACCCTTGTGCCCACTCCAGAAAATAAAAACCCTGCAAGAATATCACCTATTGATATCATCAGTCATTGATATCAACCTCTGGCTCTTATACATAGCCTCAAGATGAGAAGCTCTTTCTGTACAAAGGGATTTTAGCAAGTCTTTTGAGAGAAGTTTTCCCGTCCTTACACAAAAATTGCAAAATGCAGCTCAGAAACTGCACTGTCCCTACAGTCAATTTCTTTTCCTCTAACTTTTCCCCTAATTTTGGAAGGATTAATCATTGGAGAAGATCCTCCTTTTGATCACTTTCACATCATTGCCTATACCTTATTACATTCCCAATAAGAACTTCGATCTTGCTAAACAACAACAGCAGAAAACTGCAATTCATCTCCAATGTTTGTCACTGTCAAATTTTTACAAATGAAGGAACAATTTTTTTTTTAATTTAAAAGACCTCATCCAGTTATTGCAAATTCTGTTTACAATGTAGAAAAAATTCTACCTCCCTAAAATATGTTTTAATCTCTCTCCAAATTATTTTCTCATGGATTATTATAATTTCAATCCTAAGAATCACTGTAATTTTCAAAAAAAACATTCATTCAACACTGCAGGTCAGCAATCACAAGGAAGCATTTCACCATGACTCAAAATTATTGTTTGTCAGCAGAACTGTCAAGATTATCCAAAAAATAATGTTGATTAAAACTTGATTACGGTTAATTATGAGCAATGGAAGCCTACTAGTTTATCTGTTCAGAACTGAGCCTTATGTGAAGAACATTTATGTCCTGGCTTTCTAGCAATCCTTTACTTTTTAACAAGGTATTCATTTGAAGCTGATATTGCATTCTCACTCAGAATGGGAAAGCCTCTGGGCTGACTACTCACATTACACAAACCAGCTCCCTATATTAAAGCCTCTCTTCCCAGAAGCCTTCCAACACACGCAGAGGGAACCTGGTAAAGATCTGTTTAGATATGACAGTTTACACTTCCAAACATAAACAGAAGTCACAGAGTGAACCCTGATATAGCAGAAGCAAAAAGAGAGAAATATTGAACACAGCTCGTATCAAAAATAGAACATCTACAATTTCCCCTTAACTTTAAAATTTACCTCATTAACTTGCTTTTTGTCTAAGTGAAAAACTTGACCAGAGCTTGTTGAGGCAATTTCTTCATAGACTTTGTAACCAATATGATCCCTGTCATCACAGTCTCCTGTTAGCACAAATACTACCTGTATTAAAAAGAACAAAACAAACAAAAAAAGCATCCAAGTCATTTGGGACACAGTGCAAACTTTTGCATGAAAACATTTTAAAGCTAGCATGAAGGCCTGATAGCAGAAGCACATCACTTGGCATGGGCTCTTATTACTTTGCAAGAATCGCTTTATAAGTGATACTCATTTATAAGCAACTGGACATCTCAGAAAACCTGTGTCAAAACAACATAAGAATATCCACATAACTGACATGCTGACCAAGAATATATATAAGCTTCATTTGCACTATTTAATCCACAACATTAAATATAAATGTTCCTTCAAGTTTTGTGATCAGATCAAATATCTCTACTTAAAAAAAATAAAGTTCCTAGAATGGTATTATTCTTACTGTAAAAATGGATTTCACTGATCCTCACATAGTGTAATTTTACCCTTCAGTACAGAGAAAACATGGCATTAAAGATGTAAATCAATTCAGGATGTAAATCCCTCATGTACCTGTGACTGCTTTTGTTGAATGAGCTGAAGTACTTCATGGGTGAGTCTATAGTCTTTGGATCGTGCATCAGTAAATACATAGATGAAAGAACCAGGAAGAGAGATTTCTAGAGCAATCTTAATTGCTCCAATGCTCATCTCTGGACAGTCTCCACCACCCTGTTTACAGACAGAAGAAGGAAAAAACACAAACTTTCAAAGGAAAAGAAAGTACCAATGAAAGTATTTTCTCTTGAGAATGTGTCTCTTTTGAATGTTCCATCTTCTATTCTTTTATTCACTCCCCTTCCCCCACCCCCCAAAAAACTGTTATACTGTATGTTTTCTGTAAAGTGTCACATTTGAGTAACATCTAGAAGAATTACTTAGGGAAACTAAAGTCAGAGGAGAAAATGGCACTTGGCTCTGAAAATGGCCGGTGTCATCATCACTCTTATCTCTCCTGGGAGAGACGTGTCAGTTCCAGCTCCTGCACCAGCCCCATTTCTTTATTCACACATTCCCTTGCTGTCTGACAATGCAATGGCTCCAGCAGCATGCAGCAGTCACGAGACATCACAGCCACAGAGGGAAGTAACCTCAGCCATGCAAGACTGCTCTCCAGGAGGGTATTTGGCTGCCAGGATGGCAAGGACTTGCCCTGAACGTCCCACAGTGGGGTAGACAGTGTGAGGAGCTCAACAGAGGACACGGGTGATGTGTTTCCCAGTCACCTGTGCTGACACACAGACAGCTGCATAGCTGCCAATTTTTCAGACCATGCATTTAGGGCTTCCAAGAATGACTTTATTTAACATTACAGGAATGGACCTTTTCAGAAATTAAGAATTATTATTTTTCACTTACATAAAATCCATTTCACATATCGAAGACAGAACTTTTCAAACAGCTGAAC
The DNA here is from genome assembly GCA_035772895.1 of Perdix hodgsoniae. Lineage (NCBI taxonomy): Eukaryota > Metazoa > Chordata > Aves > Galliformes > Phasianidae > Perdix > Perdix hodgsoniae. The sequence continues at coordinate 533,281 of JAPSGF010000139.1, forward strand.
ATGAACTGTAAAACCCAGCCCCGTGAACAGCAACGGATCTCTGCATTTTCAAGATTACTATTAAAAGAAATAACTTTTATATTTAATCAACATGCCTGCTAATCAGCATATCTTCACACATGCTTACACACAAAACTCCACAGGCTGGAAAGGAAGAAGAAAAAAAATAATGTAATCGTTGCATCTAATTTTTAGTACTTCAGGGCAATCAGAAACTGTTTTGAGGTTAAACATCAGGGAAAAAAAAAGGCCCTGCCTACCACAGTTCCTCAGTCCTCCAGAACTTCAGTTGACCCCAACCAAATCTTTTTAAATCAGTAACAGCTTTTCAACTCTCTGTAACTCTGATCCAATTTCGTAACAAGAGTATCTCAAACTTCTAATCTATGTAAAAGAGAGTTACTCGCCTACTTCTGTATGTAGTCTTACTTTAATGGGAAAAACAAGTAGTAGACTCTGGAGAGCATGAAACTCAAAGGAATTTTCCAACCACATTTTTTGCATGTCTGAACATCATCCTGGCAATGCCTGTACAATCCTAAGGGACAAAACAATATACACCAAATGATTCTGTACTCAGCCCTGGTGAGGCTGCACCTGGAGTACCGTGTTCAGTTTTGGACCCCTCACTACAAGAAAGACATTGAGGCCCTGTAACATGTCCAGAGAAGAGCAACAAAACTGGTTGATGTCTGGAGCACAAATCTTATGAGGAGCAGCTGAGGCAATGGAGGTTGTTTAGTCTGGAGAATAGGAGGCTCAGGGAGACCTTATTGATCTACAGCTGCCTGAAAGGAGGTTGTGGCAAGTCGGGGGTCAGCCTCTTCTCCCCCATAACTAGCAATTGGACTAGAATAATGGCCTCAAGCTGTGCCAGGTTCAGGTTGGACATTAGGAAGATTTTATTTGCTGAAAGAGAGGTAAGGCACTTGAATGAGCTGCCCAGTGAGCTGGTGGAGTCACAGTCCCTGGAGGTGCTCAAGAAATGTTTAGATGTTGTACTAAAGGACATGGTTTAGTGCGGAAATATTGGTGGTAAGCGGATGGTTGGACTGGATGATCTTGGAGGTCTTTTCCAACCTTGGTGATTCTATGAGTCTAAGATTTTTTTTAACTTCCGCAAAGCAAACATAATCTTCAGCAAAAGAATCTCCCAATTAAACCTTCATTTTGTAGGCAACGTTAAGATAATAGCTTATTTCTACAACCACCTTCTAAGTATAATATCTTTATTCCCACTTTTAGTCTTTGACATCATTTTTTCATGTAATTTTTTGAATGTTTTGTATGGTATCTGCTTTGTACATCTTGTGGAAAAACAGTGCCAAGTTAAATGGTCGTTCTGAGAACAAGTATAAACATTTTATTTTTACAATACAGAAGTTCTCAAAAGGCAGTTAGATAAAACTACTAAACAAAAATTATTACTTTTTTAAAAAGAGAAATATTTTGTGCCTTTCTTTCCAAATTTCACCAAAATATAATTACCTTGTGAAGTTTTCCAGGAAACATAGATGACTAAAGTTTCATTTTCCACTCATTTTGGATAGGCATGCAGAAATTTAGGTTGCTAGCTCAGGTCTGTACTATTTCACTTCTCAGCTCTGAATGCAACGCTGACATAACTATTTAAAGGGTATTGTGTCCACTTAACAAATGGTAATTTTAGTATCTGACTGAAAAGCATTATTAACAATTCTTAGTGAAGACTATTTTGAGTAAGTAATTTGTTATTTTTATACTCAGGGGTACTCAAATAAAACCTTTTCATAATGCCTATGCAAATACATCAGCACACGTATAATGCGATCATGCAGCACTCTGTATACTTAAAAGATTCTGATACAGACAAAAATACATTGCTCATGCAATAAGGCCTCACTGTAGAAACTGCATATAATGTGAGAATCCATTAAAAGTTTGGCTCTCTCTTCAAATAGAAAAGTTACTGAGAAGCCAGAGCTGTCCAGGTTATTGTCACACTGTCCACAAGAATGATGTATCAACTCACCCAGTGTCAAAGGAATATTTTCTTCACTAGTTTGAATGTAAAAAGAACAGGACTTAGTTTCTCCATAGAGATGCACACAGACTAGACTTAAACTATTGTCAAATACCAACCGAAAGACCCTGTCAAATGCGACGTCCAGAATATTTTTGTTGCAAAGATCTGCATTTGTCCTGGTGCCCAAGAAGTTTTGGAGTATTCCAGACTGCCTATTTCTATCTAAGACATAATTATATATATATATATACATATTCATATACATAAGACTCCTTAATTAACATCTTAATTTTAGTTTTGTTCATTAATGAGAATATTTGTTCTACAACTTTACCAAAAACAATTTATCTCAAGACTTCCATTACTTTCACAATAATCAGTCACTGCCCTTCTAGGTGAATTATCCATAATGAACATTACAGAAGTGTTCACATTTTATGGAAGAACTGCTGCAAGATATCCAAGATATCCTATCAGTCCTTATCTAATCACTTTTATTTCTTATTTTAGCCCTTCACCAATGTAATTCATTATAGTAAATCATTCTTAATTCAGCTGAATGAACACACCTTGATAATAATTTTGAAATATGCAGTCACTGACAATTAAAGAAAAAATCTAAAATTAGAAAGTAACTTCTAAACAACTTGATAGCAAATGAAGAGTTTTAAATTCCTGAAAGCTTCATCTGCTTCATAACCTTTTTCAAAACAGTTAAAATTATTTTCCAGTGTAGCTAAAGATGGGACCAATTTTTAATCTCCCTTTAAAAGAGAAAAAATAGCACAATGGCTAGCATTTTCTCCCTCCTTGAAAATTTACTATTGTTTTCCCAGAATTCAAATCTTTCTTGCAATTTTTAAACTATCAGTTCTAGCCTGACTAGCACTATTGGCTTCTAAACAACCTTAAATCATTTATACCGTTTGACCATTTCTAAAACACTGTCCTTAAAGCCAGAAGTTTGTCCAGCAGTATTATCTCAGACAATGCTTGACTGAAGAACAGGATTTTCAGTAAAGCTAACTCCACTCCAATACTTCTCCTTCCTTCCAGCACCTGATCCAGATATCATCTGCAACTCATTCTCACACTAAAAATCATGGGAGACATACTATGGTTGAAAATCCATCACTTATCTCCTTATACCAGGATACCTGGGTCAGCCTGCTGCATTTGAATCATCAGGTGCTTGTTAACACAGGGCAATGAAGGAATCGCCTATGTCGTACCTGACTGGTCTTAAAGAGTCCTTTTGCATATTAATTAGTCAATTAGAACTAAGGAAATAACTTACAGGAAATAGTAAAACAGTTCATAAAAGTCACTGTGAACAAGTGGCAGAACTAATAGGATTCAAAATAAGTATTATCATTGACTAACTAGTCTTTCTCATGTTATTGATCAATGAGAAAATTATCCATATAATGATATAAACTAAGACAAAGTAATTAACTATAATCATGAATTCAGATATGCAGAGAACAAGAAGATGATAGTTTTTACACCTATATCCACATGAAGCGTTACAGCAGAAATGCTAACAAGAGACGATCATAGGGAGGAAACAGGGCGTATTGCTAGAACTACACAGAGGATGAAAAAGTCACTCACCTGAACATAAAGCTCCCTGAGTTCAAACTGAAATTTCTTGGGATCTGTGGTTATCGTCACTGGACCAATTTCTGGGATGGAAAAAAAAAAAAAAAAGAGGAAAATATGTAATATGAAGAAGACGCAAAGCAATCGGGAGAATTTCAGCTGAAGAGATGAAGAGATCATGATTTTTCAGATTGATAAAATTTGAAAAAAAAAACCAACAGTATTAAAAAAAGAAAGGAAGACTCAATAAAATATTCAGCACTGAGATCTATGGTTCCAAACATAGTGACTGCAACATCATTCCAGCATTAGCAGCTTCTAAGTGTCACAAGCATTTATAGGCACATAGCGTGTTCTGTGTTGTTTCTCTCACATGCATTTACTTATATCCATCACTACCGCTCTCACTAATTAGAAGGGAACAAAAAATCCCCAAAAGTGGCTGCACCAGAAAATAATGAAATTTACCCACACAACTGTTTCTGGAAAATGTGAAGAAGTATCAAATGTGATTGTGACTGCCTGCTTTACCTGAGGCTGCTATTTCTTGACAGTTTATCTCAATCTAACTTGGCACTCATGCACTTCATTCTTTACCCATCCTTGGCACACACTGCTGCTGCTGCTACTGGCACAAGGACAGGGCATTCACTGACCTGGATTAAGGTGCTGAGCCAAGCATACACAAATAAGCAACACCCATAGCTAAATCTACTATAATCACACATGGGTTTGCTTGGGGGTTGTAACTGTGAATGCCCTTGCTAAAAGTAGGCTTTTAGTTTGCTTAAAAGTCACCAAAAAGATGAAAAAAAGCTTTCCTAGAGTATGAAAGTATCCTAATGATTTCTTGTAGGGTTTTGATTTGAGCTATTTTCTCGTGAATGTTATTTACTGACCCAGTAGAAATGCCTTGCTGTCACCAGATGAGTCATTGTAAGGACTTCCCACAGTGTTCACTCTGCCATTCCCCTTCTCAGCTGGTAACATCCTTTGGATGTTCCTTACAGCATATGCCTACAACAAAGCTATCTCCAAAGCGTTCTGCTTAAAATCTATCCCTGCCAACCATTGTTCTAAAGCATAGAATAGAATGAGTTTTATACATATAGTAAAACCACAAGCTCCATTACTCCCTGTCAATGTAAAGATTGCATTTTCCAATTCTAGAGCAGCAAATCCTTTGGAAAGGCTTTCTTTCCCCATAATATATAGATATGAAAAGTAACATTACTTCAGCCAAGCTAAAACAGCTCATCCAGCACAGATGGGTGAGCTGTGCCTTTCTCCCCAGGCAGCAGGGTGCAGATGCCAAGTGCAGACCCTGCCAGTAGGCCATGGGATCACACCCAGGTGCTGGCTGCCCTCTGCTGTGAGCTCAGAGACCAACACAGCCTGTGAATGGCATCCAGCCACAGATCAGGATGGGGTCTCAGAAGCACAAAGCTGCAAATAGAAGCCAGAAGAAGTGGTGTCATGGAGAGCTGCCAAAACTGATTGCCCAGCAGAGGGACAGTTGCTCCAACCAGCTCTGCGGCTGTGGGCAAACAAGGTCCCAGGGAGGGCTCCTTCACCTCTTCAGCAAAGCTGAAATCCTCTAAGGGAGGAACAGCGGCAACATCAAATAAGTTCCAGCACAAGAGAGCTGCCCATCCTCTCAGAGCCACCTCTTCTCTGATGGATACCAGGAATAACCCTGACTTCAAGCAGACTGCTAGTGTTTCAGGCAAAACAACAGCTAGAGTCTAACACCAAACAAACAGTTTACTATTTGTAGAAGGCACCTGGAAATGCAGCACCACACAACTCTGGGCTGCTGTCACCTCTCCAGGACACATAGTCTGATCATACAGTTGGAGAAAGGCCATTCAGTACTCTTCACTCATACCCTAGAAGGGTACCACTCAAGGTATGAACTGTAACGTTACTGGCTCTCACCATCCAAATGCCTGTAACTTGAACCAAAAGCCCAACATCAACTGTTTCTCATCCACAATCATGCTGCCATTGAGCCTGTGTGACCTGCATGCTTGCCAGAAAGGCTCAAACAGCCTTCAAGCTTTCTCCTCACTATGTTGTTCTCTAAGCATATATACCCTCAGAGACTGTCTCCTCAGCACAGGTGAAGACAGGCTTTAAAGCGCTCAGAACAGGCAAGAGTGAGAAGACAGCTACAAGTACTTTCATTTCACATGCCAGCCAAGAACCATCTCCAGAAAGGACTTTAAGAAAGAATGGTAAGTCCCCTCATTTAGTACCATGAAAACCCTTAGAGAAAGTGAAACAAGCAACACAACAAGATTTCTGGCAACTTGTTATAATGTTGATTATATATTGATATATATTGATATATATTGATATATATTGATGATATATTGTTGTTAGAATGTTGATAATGTTTAAATCAAGTTACAACTGTCAGTCCTGATGCAGCTCTCAAGAATGAATGAAAAGAGGCAACAAGACTGAGACATGACTGCTGAACTACACTGGTGTGAAAAAGTGACAGACCACAGCAGAGAATTCTCCTAGAAAGATGCTAGCCATACAGGACAAGTACACAGGCAGAGATGCTGAAGGAAGTTAAGGGGTTTAAAAGCAATCATCCCCCATGGTGCAAATATATTCCCAAAAATACGGTAAAGCTTTGTGGAGTTAAATTAAGACATTAAAGAAACAGTATTTTATTTTAACTTGCTCATAACTGCTACAGACATAACGATTCATGTATTGGCATTCAGATCAGTTTCTTGTGTTTGTGTGAAAGCACAATTTTGTTCTGTGCATCATCCTGGTGTTTGAGAATCTAGACATGAGCCAGCAGTGTGTGCTCGCAGCCCAGAAGGCCAGCTACACTATGGGCTGCATTAAAAAAAGGGTGGCCAGCAGGGTGAGGGAAGTGATTGTCCCCCTCTACTCAGCGCACATGATGCCACATCTGGAGTCAAGCACAAGAAAGATACATAGCTCTTGGAACAGGTCCAAAGGAGAGGCACTAAGATGATCAGAGGGCTGGAGCACCTCTCCTATCAAGAAAGGTTGAGGGAACTGGGCTTGTTTAGCTTGGAGAAGAGAAGGCTCCAGGGAGACCTCATTGTGGCCTTCCAATACTTGAAGGGAGCGTATAAAAAGAAGGGGGAATGACTGCTTACATGGGTTGATAGTAATAGGACAAGGGGGAATGGTTTTAAACTAAGACAGGAGAGGTTTAGGTTAGATATTAGGAGGAAGTAGATAGGAGTAAGTTTTTCACACAGACACTCTGCAGTAGGCCCCATCCCTGGAGGCATTCCAGGCCAGGCTGGATGTGGCTCTGGGCAGCCTGGTCTGCTGGTTGGTGACCCTGCACATAGCAGGGAAGTTGAAACTGGATGATCTTTGAGGTCCTTTTCAACCCAGGCTGTTCTATGAGTAGCAAGCACCTTGGGAAAGCCAAAAACTACCTAGCATGACTCAAAATTATTGCAAAGGCTGTTTGCACATTTGGCAGTCCCTTAATCTTGACCATGTAAGACATCTGTACTAAATATCTGTTTTAAATGAATGTATTAGGACAATCTAGCAGAGGAATACAGGTGCCATTTACCTACTTCTATCAATTCAGAACACTGAATTTGTTTGTTCTGGAAGGAAAACAACAATACTGATACCTAATAACAGAAGGAATTTCAGCAGATATGCCAAATCATGTGGAGTTCTTTCAGCCATAGAAACCCTTCGTCTAATTCAGAGCAACAACGTCTCTCTCAAATATCCAGAATTAAAAACAACTAAACAAACACCAAAACCAAGCAAAGATAGGACCCTTTGGTCCTACACCTTTGGATGCTTTCCAGAAAAGGAATAAACTTCAGATTTAGTACCCCATGAATTGGAGTGGGGGAGCACAACAGCAAAAACACCCTGACCTTTAATACCCAATGCAACTACAACTGCCATTTACTAGTTCTTGTTTGGCTACACAGCACAGTGTTACCCCCATTCTAACTAGTTTGTCAGTCATACAGATTGTAAAATCTTTCATCTTCGTACTGATGTGGAAGTGTAATCCTTTGTAGCCTTGAACTGTACAGGTCAAAGGGGAGTCTGAAGTATTGAACTCATTATAGATAGCTGACGTAACTCAGATATTCAGCAGTGCTGAACTCACTCTAGGTCTACTCTCCTAGTCTGTGCCTTACAGTCACATCCAAAAGCTTCAGGGTAAGATTTGACAACCAACAGCATGTAGTGTGCAATGAACAGAATATGAAAAAATGGGGGTGGAGATCATGCACAAGGCGTACTTAACATTCATTCATCTCATGGTAAGGCAGAACTTCATTACTTCCCATCCTGTTTCTCCATCCAAGTGATGCTTCTTAGTTACATCAATTTTGACAGTTTTTAGATCAGCAGACTAATATACATTTCATGTACACACACATACATACACCTCCCATATATATATATACATATATATATATATACACACACCATCATTTTTGCATCAGATCCACCTCCCAATCTTGTTTCCTGTACAGAATCTCAAACATTTGTCCCACTAGTTTTAAAGATGACACAGGATTGGGAATGATCACCTAGAACATCTATGATGCCTAAACAGAACTGATGCTCTGAAATGCAATTATTCCTTAAAAGCTATTTTCCAGCAGTGGTGTGCATAAAGTTTTATCTGATGAAAGAATATGACTTGTTCTGTCAAACTTCCCTTTCTGTATCCAATCAATTTTAAAGCTCCACCTGTAATTCTGAAAGCCTTTATGAATCACTGCTTGCCAAGGATAACAAAAATAATGATAAAGTTACTCTTAATAAGCCCCCAGCCAGCTGGCTGTAGTAGGGGCACATAAGCAGAAACCCTTAATTTCGGAAGAGCAAATTGGGTGCTACATGTCAGGACTTCATGCAGCTGCAGTCCACTCACAAGCTTCCACCAGAGGTCACAAAATCACAGATTTATAGAGGTCAGAAGGGACCTCTGAAAATCATCTAGCCCTAGTTCCCACTGTGGTGCATCTTCTGCTATCCAACACTGCAGTGACAGGTCAAGAGAGCAACTAAGAAAAGAAATACTTGTAATTGCAATCTCTCAAATCATAGTGAACATTCTTCACTCTCAAACAGCTGACTTAGAAGAAGATTTAAATGTTACTTTAACTGAAACACTCCTTCAGTTTTAACCAGCTATGAATTTCTATGGTAGATCCAAGCATCTGACTGAAAATGTAAGATAAGCTAGAGTTTAGTTCTCAAGAGAGAACTAAAAAAGCTTGGCTCCTCCAGTTTTCTTTCCAATTATGTCCTCCTGTGCCTCCATTCCTTTTAGCTTTCAGACTCTAACCTGGGTGTAAACATATTCATGTTTAAAATGTCCAAGAATTGCAGTGAACAACTTTCACCAGATTCTTCACCAGGCAAAAAAGAAGTCAAACCAAACCAGCAACCTCATATTAGATGAGCAACCTTAGTGCAGCCACCCCTCCTCCCCCTCCTTTTTTTTTTTTTTTTTAATTTGTTTTTCAGCCTCCTGACTTATCATTATTAACTTTAACATGCAGCTTCAACTTCAGAAGACTACTGACTGGAAGAATACTGTTGCACATGCAGCTTTTTTGCTTCCCTTGGATAATCAAACAAAAGCCAGGCAGACAGTCCATGCATACTGTGAGTCACTGCCAAGCAGTCTGACACTGTGAAGCATTACTGCAGCTTCATCCTCACTTCACCAGTGAAGACAGTAATCACTCCTGCACACCTCACTCTTCACCATCAACCTCGGTGCAGCGGACAAAGTATGAATGAAATCTAGAGACTAAAGATGCAGGAGAGGTTTTGCTAAAAAATGTGCCCTAAGCAACACATGCGCATTAGCATTTCCCATTCTTAAAACATCTAAGAGCTCTGTGGGTGTTTTGCTCCTGATGGTTTCGGGGTGGCTTTTTGTTGTTGTTGTCTTTCTTTTGTGTTGTTTTATTTTAGAGGAAATTATTGAAGGTAAAAAAAAAAGACACTATATATGTTCTTGTTTTTTGGAAAAAGAAAGCTAGTTTGAAGAACTCCAGTGGTTAAAATTTAATATTATCTTTTGTCTAACACAATCAGCACTAAATTCAGTTTATAGGTCTTCAGTGTAGTCTTTCAGAAGTTTTGTATTTTAAAACCAAATGCCACTGCACAGAAAAATTGGGCTAATTTTTAATTTGCCTAGCATAGTAGCAGTAAGAATACTGTTTACTCTCCTAAAAATTACAGTAATAAAACAGGATATGCAGAATAGCCTCATCTTCATGAAACTGTTAAAATTAATTTGGTTTGTTACCAATTCTCTACTCAGAACAGTCTTGCAGTTCCTTAGGCGCCTAGCATGGGTTCCACTCACAGTGGAACCACCAATGGAAAACCTATTCCCTCATGCTGAAAATAAAGACAAGAAAGCCTGAAGTAGGTCTCTGGGATGAGTTCTGCTCCAAGGAAATAATCTACTTGTAAATTCCCTCTGGTGTAAGCAAGATTTTGTCTGCTGCTGGCACACTCACACACACACAGACCAAACAAACAAACAAACAAAAAAAACGGAAAAGAGACTAGAACTCTTTACATTATATAGTTAAAATTCAAAGCAATGCCAGAGGCTCTCATGTGCCCAAATTGTAAAAAACCATGAGGCAAGTTTTCCTGAGGACAAAAGGGCATACAGAGTCCCGGCATCTGCAGGGACTCTGTCTTCCTCCTCTGCTCCCCCAGTTGCTTGAACAGCTCTGGAAGTCTGCTCTCATCAGAGGCCGGCAGCCAGCACTTCTCAAGTGCCTCTGGCCATCCCTAGCAAACTCTCAATGGACGACTGCCTAAATTACAGAATGCATCGACAGCTGACAACTCAGCCAGCAGCCCCTGAGAGAAGTCAGAGGATGCGAAGAGCCATGGAGATTATCGAGCCCGGTGGTCCACTGCACTCAAGTCCTGAGCCATTCCAGGGAGCTAAGTCCACAGAAAACAGCTGCCCATGCTCTTTCAAGCACCTCTTCTGTGCATGAAGGCTTTATGTCTGGGTCTTCTCAGTCTCATATTTCCAAGAGTACATTAGTTTGTGATACTTCTTCTCTTTTCTGATAACAAGAAGAAAAAAAAAAAAACATTTATTGATTCTATATAGCATGCAAGCTCTACAAGGTCTTGCTTTCTTCAGCCTACAGCGAAGGCCAAACAACTGACAAGAGCTGCAACCACTGCTGCCTCACAGTTTGACGTGGGAGAGGCAGCACTTACTGACACTGGCCCACGCATAGCTCCCAGAGAACATCTGATAAGGTCAGCAGATTATTCTCTGGTTTTGTTTATTTCCCCTCGTTAACAACAATCTGAATTGAGTAAAACATTGTTCATAATGCTCTTTAAATTCTTTCTGCAGACTGAACTCCAGTACAGTCCAGGTCTATTTCTGTCTCATCTCTTGGTCTGCGTATTTTGGCAGATGTTGACTCCATCAACATTTGCTACAGCGAATGATAATGATACAGATAAATAGCTCATACTGAAGAGTAAGGCAGGAATGAATGTAACTACACATTTTATAGCGCTCTTTTGTGATTAATAACCCAAACACATTGAAGTAAAAATCAAGCAGTCTTTAAAACTCGATTTTTAATTCTAGATTTACACTTGGCATCATATTACACAACTAATTTCCTTGCTGCAGCATCTCGGGAAGCTTTGTCCTGAGCAGCTGCAAGCACCAGCCAGAGCACTGCTGGCTGCTGCAAGTCCCCATCAGGACGCTTCCTCTGCTGCTTCCCACCACATCCCCTGATTGTATCTCAAGCAGCAGGGGTCCACAGGCTGACTGGCCAGTAGAGTCAGTTTCTTTTTTTCTTCTGCAGTTTGAACTCAATTACAAGGTCTGTTTGAAAGCTTATATTCACCGGCTGCTTCCTTCAAGGAGACTTGGAAGAAAACTGTCTACCTTTTATCATGAGACAGTGAAAACTGAAAAAGTAATACTGAAGCTATAGTCACATGGCTCCCATGAAGTGCACAGAAGAATTCATGCACTCAGAACTCATGTCCGCACGAAAACAGACAGCATGAGCAGAGTCAACAACAGCAGCTTGAGGATCCAGAGAGCAGTACAGCACATGTGTAATTATGGACAGTTATTAATAAACTGAAAGCCCATGTTTTCTTGCAAGAGTCATTCTATGCTTGTTATGGAGACCTCAGAACTAACCAGTTGGTGCTTAAAGACGTTGGAGATCCCAGAATCAAGGACTTCCCAGAGCACGTTACCATACTAGTCCTCCTCTGTACTTTAACAGGCTTATGTTTTTTATAGTGTTTTCACATGGTTAAAAAATAAAAACAAAAAATATAAGTAATATGGTGCCAGATTTAATCTGGTCCATATGAGTGCCTGTGACAAGAATTAAACAATCTCATACAAGGCAGAACTGCACAAGAGTGACCTAAAATACATTTGGATGCCAATCACAATCCTTGAAAATCTATTTAAATAAGTTTTGCCTCCTAACATTCTGGCAACTGTCAACAAACACAGTGAATCAATTAGCCCTAATGAGAGAGAGAAGATAGGACTGTAACCACAGACCTAGCTACACCTATATAATTAAAACTCAACTAAGTTTTCCTCGGTTTTCATACCAAGGAACTCGTTCTTCAAAAGATCACAGAGCAAAAGCCTTCCTTTAGAAAATTCCAGGAGAATGACAATGAGGTACTACAAGGCAATGTCCTGCATGATCATACATCTGTGTGTACATACACATGCATCAACACCAGCATTTCAGTACAATGGAATGTTTTATGAGGAATCCAATTGCCATATTTTGAGAATGGAGATCTCTTAAACACAACCAAAAGAAAGTACTCTGAGATCTGCACCTCAGAAGAAACTAGTGTCACATTTAGAGCACATCTTTTATTTTGCATGTAAGTTTACTTTTACCAAAATTTCTTTTTTTTTTTACTACAATAAATGTATCTGCATTCTTTTTAAGTCAATTACAAAGTTTTTATTGATTTCAGTTAGAATCAGCCCAGGCTCCAAATGAGTCTCGTGCTACAAAATGAACTGCTAAAGGATAATCAATGTAAGACTATTAGAAACCCAAACTGCTTCCTTTTAGTCATTATAACTGTAAATTCAAATTCTCATTTCCACGGAATTTCCACCTCTCATTTCCACCAAAATCTGTCGCGGGTTAAGCAAGATCTACCTGTGCCCGTGACAGGGGGGCAGCTGGCCCAAAAGGGCCGCTGGCCCAAAAAGGGAAGGGAAAAAGGGAATGGGAAAAGAAAACAGCGGCAGCGATCTAAGGAGGCACACTTATTTACTAAATACTATATCAGAATACAGAATAATACAATATAATACAATATAATTGTAATTAAGCAAAAAAAAAAAAAAGAGAGAGAGAGAGTGAGTCCCAAAAACCGAAAGGCCTACTGTAAGCTCTAGGCGAAACGGCTGGAAGGCACCCCACGCTCCAAAGGATCCGGGAGAGTGTGTACAAAGGGCAGGGACTTAATCAACGCGAGCTTATGACCCGCACTTACTGGGAATTCCTCGTTCATGGGGAATAATTGCAATCCCCGATCCCCATCACGAATGGGGTTCAACGGGTTACCCGCGCCTGCCGGCGTAGGGTAGACACAAGCTGAGCCAGTCAGTGTAGCGCGCGTGCAGCCCCGGACATCTAAGGGCATCACAGACCTGTTATTGCTCAATCTCGGGTGGCTGAACGCCACTTGTCCCTCTAAGAAGTTGGACGCCGACCGCTCGGGGGTCGCGTAACTAGTTAGCATGCCAGAGTCTCGTTCGTTATCGGAATTAACCAGACAAATCGCTCCACCAACTAAGAACGGCCATGCACCACCACCCACGGAATCGAGAAAGAGCTCTCAATCTGTCAATCCTGTCCGTGTCCGGGCCGGGTGAGGTTTCCCGTGTCATGGTTTTATGATTTTTGGTCATCAGTATTCCACACCATAACA
>JAPSGF010000139.1:546908-671516 GCA_035772895.1 Perdix hodgsoniae
CCTGCTGGTCACGGAACTGGGCCGGACCAGCCCATAAACCGTTGACACTTTTGAAAGATTGTATTGAAAAGTTAAGAGCAAGAACTTGGCATACTAACAGGGAAGAAACCAATTCTGCATCTTCCAATAGGTCGAGTTTGTAACATTTCAATAGACAATGACCAGACTCCTGAATCAACAGACTGCATTGATCAGGAAAATAAAAAATCTAAATCAGATCTCAAATCTCCGATTTTGACAGATCCATTAGAAGTCCATCCTGTCATAACTCAGAAAACAAAAAAAGTACAGGACAGACTGGCAGGGGTGCCACCTGATCAGACAGGACCGGAGGCTCTATTTAGAATTAACGATTTATTGGTCCCCCAAAAATATTCAAAGAGTTATAGCAGAAACATCAATTATCTATGGAGATCCAACCACATTTGATGGAGACAGAGTGATGATTGGTGGTTCTGGGGGACAGACTATTCCTGTCATCCACACATGGTTGAAATTGGGGTTGGGCGTTTCCCACCCTGGGAGTATAAGGTATCTATTGCCCCAGTTCAGGAATATATCCTGGGCATAGATATTCTATGGGGTCTGGCTCTCCAGACAACTGTGGGAGAGTTCAGACTTCAACAGAGATGTATCAGTATCCGGGCGGTGCAGGCAATATTAAGAGGCCATGTGAAATATGGGCCTATTTGCCTGCCAAAACTGTGTTTTTACTAGTTGTGTTACTAATTTACTAATCACTAATGTTAGTACAGACCCCCAGGTGGGCAAGATGAAATACTGAGAATGGTATAAGAATTAGAAAAAGTGGGCATTATAAGACCTGCACACAGCCCATATAATCCCCCCATATGGCCAGTGCGAAAGTCGGATGGCATGTGGAGAATGACAGTAGATTACAGGAAATTAAATAAGGTTACACCGCCTATTCATGTGGCCATACCCAATATTGCCTCCCTAATGGACACATTAAGTAGGGAGATAAAAACCTATCATTGTGTCCTAGATTTAGCAAATGCATTCTTTAGAATCCCAATTGCTGAGGAATCACAAGATCAGTTTGCATTTACATGGGGAGGCAGGCAGTGGACCTTTCAGGTCCTGCCACAGGGGTACGTGCATTCACCAACGTACTGTCACAATCTAGTGACCTGGTGTGTGACCTGGCTGATTGGAAAAAACCTTATGATGTTAACCTATATCATTACATTGATGATCGCCTGCTGACATCCAACTCACTGGAGGCAGTAGGGCAGGTGGCAGATTCATTAACCGCCTATTTACAACAGAGGGGATGGGCTATAAATCCCCAAAAGGTGCAAGCTCCGGGCCTGTCCGTAAAATTCCTGGGGGTGGTTTGGTCAGGAAAGACCAAAGTACTACCAAGTGCTGTCATAGATAAGGTTCAGGTGTTCCCAGTCCTTACAACATTGAAGCAGCTGCAAGAGTTTCTAGGTATATTGGGTTATTGGTGTTCCTTTATACCTCACCTAGCGCAGCTGCTAAGGCCACTGTACAGACTCACAAAAAAAGGAGCAGCTATGGGGGAAAACAGAACAGGATGCTTTCCAACAGGAAAAGCTGGCAGTTAAACAAGCCCAGCATTGGGTATATTTGATCCTACCCTCCCAGCCGAGTTGGATGTTCACATTACTCAAGACTGCTTAGGTTGGGGCCTGTGGCAATGCCTGAGTTCTGTTCGGACTCCCATCAGTTTTTGGTCTCAGGTATGGTATGGAGCAGAAGAAAAATACAGTACAATTGAAAAACAGTTATTGGCTGCCTATTCAGCATTACAGGCAGTAGAGCCGATAACTCAAACAGCTGAAGTCATAGTTAAGACCACTCTGCCAATTCAGGGGTGGGTGAAAGATCTGACCCACCTTCCTAAGACAGGGGTGGCCCAAGCACAAACAGTGGCACGATGGGTTGCCTACCTCAGCCAAAGGAGCAGTCTGTCTTCATCACCCTTTTAAGAACTTCAGAAGATCCTAGGCCCAGTGACATATCACAGTGATACACCAAAAGAAACACTGGTCACTCCACCAGAGAAGAGTCCTGTTCAGGAGGGAAAATATCCTATCCCTGAAGATGCCTGGTACACAGATGGGTCCAGCAAGGGCAACCCGAGCAAGTGGAGAGCAATAGCATACTGTCCTTCCACCGAGACAATTTGGTTTGATGAAGAGGATGGTCAGAGCAGCCAATGGGCAGAACTGCGAGCTGTGTGGACAGTTATAACCAAGGAACCTGGTGATGGTATCCTGAATATCTGTACAGATAGTTGGGCTGTGTACCGCGGGCTCACTCTTTGGATTGCACAGAGGGCCGCTCAGGAATGGACTGACTAATCTGGGGCAAAGACATGTGGTTAGACATACAGAATACAGTCAGACACAGGACTATATGTGTCTACCATGTTTCTGGTCATCAGCCCCTACAGTCACCAGGAAATGATGATGCCAACACGCTGGCCCGCGTTCGATGGATTGAGAATTCACCACCTGAGAACATCGCCCGTTGGTTACATTAGAAGCTACAGCATGCAGGACAAAAGACAATGTGGGCAGCTGCTAAAGCATGGGGACTGCCCATACAGCTACCTGACATCGTCCAGGCATGCCAAGATTGCGACGCTTGCTCTGAGACCGAGATTGTTGCCCAAAACAACAGCCCATCTTGCCAGAGGACACAATCCTCTCCAGCAATGGCAGGTCAATTACATTGGGCCCCTTCTTCGGTCTGAGTAGGCAAGATATGCCCTGACCTGCATTGACACTGCAAGTGGGCTACTGCAGGTCAATCCAGTACTGAAAGCAAACCAGGCATATACCATCAAGGCACTCACTAAACCGATGTCTGCCTACGGGACACCTCAAGTCATCGAGAGCGACCAAGGGACTCATTTTACTGGTGCAACGATACAACACTGGGCAGAAGAAAATAACATCGAATGGCAATGCCACCTGCCATATAATCCAACGGGGGCAGGCCTCATTGAACGTTATAATGGTATTCTTAAGGATGCCCTGAAGACAGACTCCCAGTCCCTGCAGGGGTGGACTAAAAGACCATATGAAACCTTGCGGGACCTGAATGAAAGACCCCAAGACAGCAGACCCAGTGACCTGAGAAGTTTGCAGACAACATGGGCCACCCCGCTTAGGATCCAAATTGTGGGCACTGATCAAGACCCCAGATTGCTAATGAAAATAACCTTCTGCTCCCTGCCCCTGAGAATTTAGATCCAGGCACCCATAGAATAAAATGGCCCTGGAAGGTGCAGGTAGGACACAACTGTTGGCCTACTTGCACCTTGGGGGAGATTGTTGGAGGTGGGAGGCTCAGTAGTCCCTCCAGTAAGGTACATGGCCTACTAATATTGTGGTCAACACTCCAATCTTCATTGCTAAAGGGACCCCCATCATGTCCCTATGGCAGATCAGGACATCTCCTTTGGTGTCTGATATAGTTATGCAGCCGCAGACATCTGGCCAGAAGGTGTGGTACAGGTGGCTGGGACGTGCCCCAGTACAAGCGGAAGTGTTGACCCAGGATAGAAATATGGTCTGTATCTTGCCCTGGAGAGCAGACCTACGCCTCCTGGTACCTCTGAAACATCTGTATTACTCCCCGTGAGTCTTTGAGCCTTCAGGATCACCGGAAGGAACGAAATGCCATCAAAGTGTTCCAGTGTTACAGTCAGATCATGTGTGACACCCGGTGATGGCCTACACAGGACAGAAGGAACATAGGACAGACCTGCACCTCATGACCGCATGCCTCCAGTAACATCATCGAGCACTGGACCATAAAGGATATCAATGTTCACTGATCATCACTCATCTTGAATTGTACCAACATGTGTCACGATGTAAATTGTATAAGCGTCACGGTATAGCAGATCTCTGTATTAGGAAAAGCTTACCCTTTAGTCAACGTGATCATTGGTTCACACTGTGATGGGGTGGAGTGTATGGGAACTGCTGAGTCATGGCCTGAACCTCTGATTGATCACCTGAGGTGAGCAATGAGTCAGCCATGGGAGCACAGGTGAAGGGAACTCACCCGTGCTGCCAGAAGGGGTGGAGCCTGGCTGCACCTCTCCTAGACCATTTAAGAGCTGACTACCAGCAGGGAAGGATCTCTTCTGGAGGTCTGCTGTGCTAGATTTTCATAAGTGAGCCCATGATATGGGTAAGCATCCTATCCGTTCTCTTTGTGTTATTATAATCTACTTTGCCTAACTCTATTGTTCATTTGATAATTATAACATCTTAATATTCTTTGATTATATGGGACCTCATCCAGGTCTATAAATATCTAAGGTGTGGGGGGTAGAGTGGTGAAGCCAGACTGTTTTCAGCAGTGTGTGGGACAAGGGGAAATGGCCAGAAACTGCAGCATAGGAAGTTCTGAACAAATGTGCACAAGAACTTCTTTACAGTGAGGGAGACAGATGACTGGGACAGGCTGCCCAGGGAGGTTGTGGAGTCTCCTTCTCTGGTGATATTCCAGACCCACCTGGCCACCTACTTGTGCAACCAGGTGTAGGGACCCTGCTTTGGCAGGGGGGTTGGACTCAATGATCTCTGGAGGTCCCTTCCAACTCCTATGATTCTGTAATTCTGTTTCTCCACAGCTGCCTGCACAACTTGGTGGTGACAATGGAGCCCTATCTACTTCCTTCCTGTGATATACAGCAGTGAACATGCCTTGTGGTACAGCCTCTGATCCCTTCTAAAGCTCACGCTGGACTAGTGGCATGCAAAGGCCTGGTGGAAGAGATGGTTGCCTCTAAGCAGGCTCCATCCACATCCTGGCATGTGCTGGGAGCCATTTCACAGCCATGTTAGTCATATAAGCAGCAAAATGGTCTTTGCCTAGTTCCACAGTGCTGCACTGATTTCATCCTTTTTATCTGGGGAAAAAAATTAAAGAAGTGGAACTTGTCCCCACAACAGTGTGAGAATGCCTGTTGAAAGCCTTGTAGTGCAGAAGTCTCCGATCCTAAATGACTTACCAATGGTTTGGTTGCAAGCCAGACATGTTTGCTGGTCATGTTGGAAAGAACATCTGCAAGTTTACTGACATTATGTATACTCTGTGGTACCTAAGCGGTCTTCTACATCAAGTTCAATTACCATTTCAGCTGACAGTCATTTAGTGTGCAGAACTGAGACCTGCAACAGCAAGACACTACCATGTAACAACATAATTTAAAAAAATCTAGTAAGACTAGAAGAGAACCAAACCTGGAATAGCCTAGTGCATTTGTTCAGAAAGCAATTTCCATTTGCTTCTCCAGCTGTGAAACAAACACAGCAGTTCTGGGATTTCATCACCCACATTAGCAGTGCAAACTGTACTTGCAAGTAACCTGAGTGGTAGCTGGCCTCACTCTGGAGTTCCTATCCTACATCCCAATTACTTTCTTTATCATCCCTTTCTACTTAAAATCTCTTGGCCATGAGAAGCTTTTCAAGTAGATGACACTACTCTATGAAGCCAAAAAACACTGCTGCTTTCTCCCCAAAGAAGATGCAAGCATGAGGATTTTGAAAATCACATGGGTTAAGCTTGCTTTAGGAATTCCACTACTAAGCAGGCAGCTTTCCCATCTGAGCAGCTAGTGCAGGAGTCCATGCTGCCCTTTCTGGAGGTGCCACACACAGTGTGTTCAGCCATGTGCAAGCAGTGCCCAGCTCCATTTTGAGGTCATGAATTAGCTTACAAAAAATAACACAGATACAGCTGGGTTACAGGGCCTGGCCCCACATTCTGGCAGGGTGCTCTAGCTACGTGCCACCATGAGTTCTCAGAGTGGCACTTGTTTCATTTTTGCTAATTGCTCACGCTTCCTATTTTGACAACTTTTCTAAGCAAGTGGTAACTTCAGGTGACTCATTATAGCCAAATTCATGAGGCTTAGCAGGGCATCTGCTAACCCATCTGACTTCCTCATGTTCTTCTACACCATGCAGTTCAGCAAAGCTGGCCACAGCCAGCCGGTGATGGCAAGGTCAGGTTTGTGCTCCATGCAGATTCCCACTGTCCCACTGCACAGGCTTGGTCCCTGGCACTGACACAGTATATCGAACACTGGCATGCCCCTTTTTCTTCTTCTGAGAAAGAAAAAAAGGAAAAATCATGAGAATGTTTGCTCTTGATGCAGGTTTGAGTGGTCAATATTGTTTTTAGGAAGTTGGGGCAGAGAAGAAAACATTTTTATACAATTTTTATACAATTAAATGTTATCTGTGGATTGTAAAACTCTGCTGAGTTTTATCACTTCAGCAATGCAAGCATACTCCAAACAATTCAAAACGCAAAAGGGAGGGAGGGAGGAGGAAGACAATGAGAACATTAACTTTCCTACCCTAAGTAAAATAGGCTTTTTCCACTATGCACAAGGAATACTTCAGTCAGTAAAGCATAAATACTTCATGTAGAAACACTGTCATCTGTTTGCTCATCTTTTAGAATTTGTTCTAAATAATTTCAGTGTTTATGTTTAGACCGCTAACATCAGCTAAAGCGCAGTATTAGATTAGACTTCTCATCTGCCTTGATCCTTGCATCTTCCAATTTCATCTTCTGTCCAGCCTTGTTCAAATTCCATGACAGGGAAATGCTGAGCACCCTAATAGAAAGACACAGAACTCTGGCATGGAAGCAAACTGATCTATCACAAAATCATTACCATCTAAGCATGATAAGATTATGCTCAGAGAATTTTATTTTATTTTTTAATGGAA
Organism: Perdix hodgsoniae; assembly: GCA_035772895.1. Taxonomy (NCBI): domain Eukaryota; kingdom Metazoa; phylum Chordata; class Aves; order Galliformes; family Phasianidae; genus Perdix; species Perdix hodgsoniae. The sequence continues at coordinate 553,667 of JAPSGF010000139.1, forward strand.
GCATTTTCTATGATTATCATTTGTAATAAACCACTTGGCTTGTTTAACTATGAAAAGAACAAGGCTTACTTCTTCTGCAAGACTTTGGATTTGCAGCATGGAAGCCTGAAAGCTCCAGAATTAATGCTTCAACCTAACTGAGGTCCTTACACAGGACAATCACAAGTTCAGTGTCTTCCAGATACAGTGCAATCACTGAAAAAGCTGCACTCTGAACATTCAGGCACTGTAAGATCCCCTCCATCAACTCACACTAGGATATTCAGTATGGGAACCACTCCTGTGCCCAAGCCAGCACAAGTGGAAGATGCGTGTTGACTTCCAGTGGCTGCAGCTGGCAGCCAGGCACAGCCTGAGAGTGAATATCACGATGTGCTTTTAGCACAGGCTGGGATTTCTAGCACTCACCGTTGAGGAAACAAAAAGTCTCACAGGTTACTACATCAGCTTGAGTGATTAAATTTTCAAAGCAACCCAGAATAGTTTGAGTTGAAATGGACATTATTGTTGAAATGGACAATTTGTCAACTCAGGCACAAGGCTTCCGCCACATAGCCCAAGAAGGCAGGGCCGATGTCAAACCCACAGTGCCACTGTCCTAAGCAGAAAGCACACATTTCTGATGAACTGTGCCGCCTCAAGCTTCTCAGTGTACCTCAGTTCTTGCATCCAAAAGATTCAGCACTCACAACTCAGCACGGAATCTACTACACATGCTACCAGGCTTAACCCTCCTGAGCACTGCCAACAAGGAAGAAAGCTGCAAGTGCTATCCCCACATTGTGGCCTGCTTGCAAGGCCTCCACCAGCCACCCACCAGTATGCTCACAGTGAAGACTGTGGTTACACAGCATTTAGGAGAGAGGTCCAGACAGAATCAACATACATGTCTTTCTAGAAAGCTCTCATTCAGGGTTTTTGCAGTATGAAACAGCACTCAAACAATTAAGATTGTATCTATCAGGCTTGGTCACAAGTGCTGCCAAAATTTCCCTTTGCAGTCTGAGGCAAATCCTTGGGGACCTGTTCAGAAAAGCACTTAATTATATGTGAAAATTGTATAAAAGTCAACAGAATACATACAGAAACATTGTTATGTGTTTTGCTTAATCACAGGCCTTGCTCATTCATGCCCATGGCCTCCAAACCGAGCAAAAGGCAGTGCGTCTCTGACACACTCTTTCTTCACCACTACAGTAAGAGCAGGATATTTTTGATGGGACTGTTTGTCATCAGATGAAAATAAATAAATCAAAACAGTAGAAATCCAACTGTAAAGAGATGAATAAACTGCTGTGTATTCATTTTGGGTATGATTTCATGGCCTAAGACTCCAGCAGACCAGATAAACTACCTAAGCACTGAGAAAACCACCCCAATGCCTCACCTTAACCATAAATCCAATTGAACTAACAGAATAACCTCTATGTAATTCCAGATGTCTCTCACATTTAAAATGCTGTCATGAAGTACAGAGTGCACAGCTACGAAGCAAATGTAATCTCAAGAAATATAAACAAGACCAGGAAAAAATTAATTCAGCTTGCTCTCTGAAGTCACATCTAACATTTCCTAAATTCTTCCAAAGCCATTATGTTGCTGATTAATAGACATGCCCTCAAGGCACAACCTTTTTCTGAACTTCAGAGTTAAGAATTCCTTTGAAATGTCACCAAGGCAAACAATTTTCACTCAGTGATAGTGCTGAAGAGCAGCCTATAATTTAAGACACATTTCTAATTGAAGAAATTGAATCAAATAGGAAAAGCAGAATTAATTCCAATCCTATCCCAAGTACAATGAAACTTCAAACAGCACTAAACAAATAAACAAAACCAGCTGAGCTAATAAAAAGCAGACTCTGCTTAAACATTCTTCTTAAAGATTTCACCTACACTGTTACACTTGGAATTTGGGAAAGAAAGAGGAGCCAGCAAGGACTGAGAAGAGATTAGAAAGGCAATTTGAGAAATGTGTAATATTTATCAAGACAATCAAAGCCAGACTCCAATTTTAGTTAAATCAGTGTAAATCCAAACTAATAGCATTTACTGTAATGGAATGGAACATGCTGGAAGTGAGGGAAAGGTTTCTCCATCACCTCCTGAAAAAACCTAACCATGGTTTCTGCAGTACTTCTTATGGAGCACAAGCTTGTCACCTTTAGCTGTTGTACATTTCATTGCCACAATCCAGCCATAGATGCAAGATATTTGCTGGGCAGGCAGGCAGCCTTGAGATAAAGGAGGGAGTGCTGAGAAGGGACAAAGGCTCCCAGGGAGAAAAGTCAGAAGAAGTTCAGAGAAAAGGATGGGCTGGAGACACAGTAAAGGAGATTAAAAGATGCAGGAGGCTGAGCAAGTAGGGAAGAGTTACCATGCTAGCAACAAACAAGAGATGTGTGCACCTGTGCTTAGTGCAGAGGAGTGTGACTCAGAAGTAAGGCACATGAATTCATCCTTGTGCTTCAGTTCAGCTTATGTAAAACTGAGAAGGGGGAGATGACAAAAAATAAAATAAAATTAAATTAAATTAAATATACCCTCTCATCTCAAATGACCCAGGACACCAAGACATACTTTTTTTAAGCAGTGCATTGTTAAATTGGAAGCATCCTTGCTTACATCCCATGCTCACCATGGGAGCACAAGCAGGATGCAGCCTCAAGCAGTCTCCCCGCAGTATGGCCACAGCTCATCCCAGCCCCACCAGGCCAAGCAGCACTCTTACTGCTCCAGCAAGAGGCAGTAGCCAGCCAGAATGCTCCAGCAGAGATCTCTGCCACTACAGTGGTAGTACATAGGGGCCGAGTAAAACAAACAGTGAAACAAAGAGCCAAAATGCAGAGATTTGCCTAATGGCTGGCAGAGTTCAGTGCTGGCTGGCTGCTCCAGCCACTACACATGCACCTAAGCCCACGTGCATGCCTAGCCATTTCATCTACCTACAGCCCAAAAAGCCAGTTCTGGCACAAGATCTGCAAAGTTGTAATCTCCTAGAAAGTTTGCTTAAAGCCTAAGTCAGCATAGGGACATAAAAGAAATCAATCTTCCTAGCTGTTCTAAGGCACTTCGTTTTATCCTACACAACTTTCCTCCTCTTCTGCTCCTCAATAAATTCCAAGTGCAAAAGCATACTAGTTCAGTAAACTACACCAAGATGTCGCTAACTAAAGAAAACACTCCTTTGGAAAACAGACTTGGACATACCATTATGTAGCTTAAGAGGACTCAGGAAATGGTTCAGTGATATTCAGCACCCCCAGAGACACTTAACCTCAGCTCATGAAAATACACCAGTGTCCACAGCGTGAAAATTACAATGCTTCCCCCTCAGGCTATGAATGTAATTTAAACAAGATGGCAGAGATCCAGCAATAACCTATAGGCACAGATTAGAGCTGCTGTCCTGAGTGAACAGAGCAGACGTTTAGCCAGGGCTGCAGCCACACAAGGCATTCCTTCATCTCTATTTAATTACACAAACCCACCCCCACTCACTGCACTTCAGCAGGGATTTTCCAGTCCAAAAACCTGAGGTCCCATTCTGCCTTCAGTTACATCCAGCTGCATGCCAGTGTGGTGTCTGAAGAGCACTGCTGACTGCAATTCCTTTCACAGCTATAAAGCTGATATTAAGAATTTGGCTCTACTTTATGCCAAGCTGCAAAAAATTGTCTTCTAAAGCCATCTTTGTATCTTGTACTCCAGTGGCTGGAAAAACAGCAGAGCAAGGAAGCACCATGAGGAGCACGGAAATATCAAGATAAAGCTTACTCCCTTTGAATTTCAGCTCTACAGCAGGCATCACAAGGGGCCAGCTATCTGCTCCAACAGCCAGCTCACACAGTCACCTCCAAGGAGCAATATAAAAGCCTCCATGTACAATGCTCACGCCTCCTAACTTACTTTGGGATACCCATTACACCTGTTCTGAACACGTGCCTGCTTCCTCGCACCTAATATCACTCCAACTTACGTATTACTGAGAGCACACTGCCAGTGTTATAAACTGAGCAGATGAGGCTGCCACAAGAGCTTAATTGGAATATGTTAGCGAAAATAAATTCAACACTTTCAATTAACTTTCACTGTATATGATGCATGCAGCTTGTTGGCTTGATGTTTGGGAACATGTCACTTCCAAATACACATATTCTACCAGTAATGCTTTGCGGACTGATATCTGTGGTTAAGTACATTTTAGGAAAAGGGCTACAATTTGAGCCAAACTGGAAAACAGCGCACAGTGTCCCTACCAGTGTGATGCCAGAGGAAATCCATGGAAGAGGACATGGGACAAAACAAAAGCAGCTCCTCATGAGTCCACATGGCCTGTTTACATTTGTCATACACGCTAACAACACACACTGCAACTCATCTGTGGCTCATCTCCACAGATCATATTGGTCCCAGACTGCCAGCCCTACTCCCATTTGCACAAAATGTTGCTGAGCCAGCATCCAGCTGTGAAGCTGCTGACAGCCTGGGGCAGGGTGAGTGAGGCACTCCAACAAGCCATGATGTGATGAGCCATACTTGCATTGCTCTGCAGAGCCACCTCACCAAGACCCTGGGTCCATGCTGGATCTGCCTCAGCACCATGCAGTATTAGCTCAAAGCACCTTACCACATGAGGCTCCTCAGCAAGCATGGTGTTCTGCTTTCATAAGAGTGGAACTTACCCATTGGACAGTGAAAGCAGGAAAAAAAAATGGGGAAAAGTAATTTAAAAAAAAGTCTCTGAGATGCTGGCAACACTTTAGTGCAGACCCACAGTCATCTTCATGCCAAGGATCACAATGGGTAGCCCAAATCAGAACCAGCAAGGACACCACAGTGGGCCACAACCCATTCCCTACATGGGCTGGACTCATCACAGCATATAGCATCTGTGTGGAATGTGGCAGAAAACATAGAGCCCCCCACTTGAATTCATTCCTAATGCATAATTCCAGTCAGTGCTCCTGAAACACGGGAACAAGTTGCCCAGAGAGATGGTAGATGGCCCATCCCTGAAGATATTCAAGGTCAGCCTGGGCGAGGCTCTGAGGAACCTAATCTAGCTGTAGATCATAGAATCATGAAGATTAGAAAAGGAGACTAAGATAGTCTAGTTCAAAATTCAACCCACCACCATCACACCCATTAAACCATGTCATTCAGTGTCACATCCACCTTCTTGAAAACTGCCAGGAATGATGACTCCATCACTTCCCTGGGCAGCATGCTCCAATACCTCACCACTCTTCCTGAGAAGAGTGCCAACTCCCACCTCATCACAACCTCCCTTCAGGTAGTTGTAGAGAGCGATGAGGGCTCCCCTGAGCCCTCTTCTCCAGACTAAACAATCCCAGCTCCCTCAGCCGCTCCATAGCAAGCCTTGTTCTTCAGACTCTTCAGCAGCTTTGTTGCCCTTCTCTGGACACACTCCAGGACCTCAATTTTCTTATAGTAATGGGCTCAAAAGTGAACACAGCACTCAAGGTGCAGCCTCACCTGAGCTGAGTACAGAGGTACAATCACTTCCCTAGTACCAAGGATAACACTTATGATAAAAGCCATAATGACAATGGCCTTCTTGGCCACCAGGGCAGACTGATGGCTTTTGTTCAGCCAGCTGTCAATTAATCTTTTCCACCACACAGCTTACCAGCCACTCTTCCCCAAGCCTGTAGCAATGCATGTAGCTGTTGTGACCAAAATGTAGACCGGCACTTGATCTTGTTGAAGCTTATCCCACTGGCCTCAGCAAACTGATTCAGCCTGTCTAGATCCCCTATAGGGCCTTCCTACCCTCAGGCAGATTAACATTTCCTCTCAACTTTGTGTCATTTGCAGTCTTACTGAAAGTGCACTCAATATGCTCATTCAGATCATCAATAAAGATATTAAACATGACAGGCCCCAGTACTAACCCCTGGGGAACACCACTTGTGATTCACTGCCAGATGAATTTCACTCCATTCACCACCACTTCTGGGCTTAGCCCTCCAGCCAGTTCTTCACCCAATGAAGAGTGTACCTGTCCAAGCCATGGGTTGCAGCTTCTGCAGAACACTATGGATGACAGTGTCAAAGGTTTTACCAAAGTCTAGGCAGACTATGTAAACAACCTTTCCCTCATCCAATAGGCAAATCACCTGGTTATAGAAGATCAGATGTTTCTGCTCACTGCAGCAGAGTCAAACTACAGACCGCTAAAGGCCCTTTCCAACCAAACAATTCTGCAGTTCTGTGATACTTGGGGACTTCTACTGAACTTGGGAGCTTCCCTCTGCAGTCAGTGAGAGCACAGGATGCCTGCTTACCAAATGGCTCCACACATCTTGATGTAGCATGGTCCCATTCCAGAGCGTCAAGATGTCACGGCATTAACTAGATTGAAGCCCCTCATACGTGGCTAAGATCTCCTTTTCAGTTGGAGTGTAGCCCTCTTCTGACCCCTTATATGCTCTACTCCAGAATCCCAGGGGTCGGCCTCGGGTCTCTCCTGAGGCTTTTTGCCACAAACTCCAAGTGGGACCTTTCTCTCCAGCAGCAGTGTAGAGGATGTTCTTTATACCCTGTCCTGTCCGTACTGGCCCCAAGGCCACGGCACGGGCTATCTCCTGTTTAATCTGTTCAAAAGCCTGCTGCTGCTCAGGGCCCCATGTAAATTCATTCTTCATTCACGTCACATGATAAAGGGGGCTTACAATGAAGCTATAGTTTGGAACATGCATTCTCCAAAAGCCCACTACACCCAGAAAAGATTGTGTCTCTCTCTTACTAGTGGGTGGAGACATAGCAGTGATTTTGTTGATCACATCTGTCAGGATGTGACGACGGCCATCTTGCCACTTTATACCTAGGAACTGAATCTCCTGAGCAGGTCCTCTTACTTTGCTTCACTTAATAGCAAAACCAGCACGCAGAAGAATTTGGATTATTAGCTCTCCTTTTGTGAAGACTTCTTCCGCTGAATCACCCCGCACAACGATATCATCAATGTATTGCAGCTGCTCAGGAGCACTGCCCTGTTCCAATACAGTTTGGATCAACCCATGGCAAATGGTTGGGCTGTGTTTCCACCCCTGGGGCAAACAGTTCCAAGTATACTGAATGCCCCTCCAGGTGAAAGCAAACTGTGGCCTACATTCTTTGGACAAAGGAATGGAGAAAAAAGCATTGGCAATGTCAATGGTGGCATACCATTTGGCTGCTTTTGACTCCAGTTCATACTGGAGTTCTAACATGTCCGGCACAGCAGCACTCAGTGGGGGTGTGACTTCATTCAGGCCACGGTAGTCCACTGTCAGCCTCCATTCTCCACTGGCTTTACGCACTGGCCATATAGGGCTGTTAAAAGGCGAGTGAGTTTTGCTGATCATTCCCTGACTCTCTAGTTGACGAATCAACTCATGAATAGGGAGCAAGGAATCCCTGTTGGTGCGGTACTACCGTCTGTGCACCGTTTTTGTAGCAATTGGTACCTGTTGCTCTTTCACTCGTAGCAACCCCACAACAGACGGATCTTCTGACAGGCCAGGCAAAACAGACAGCTGCTTAATGTTGTCTGCGTCTACAGCAGCTATTCCAAAGGCCCATCGATACCCCTCAGGATCCTTGAAATGCCCCCTTCTGAGATAATCAATACCTAGTATACATGGAGCCCCTGGGCCAGTCACAATGGGGTGTTTTTGCCAGTCTTTACCAGTGAGGCTTATCTCGGCCTCCAACACAGTCAATTCTTGGGAGCCCCCAGTCACTCCAAAAATATGGATTGATTCTGTCCCCTCATGACTTGAGGGCATCAGAGTGTACTGTGCACCGGTATCCACCAATGCCTTATATTTCAGTGGTTCTGATGTGCCAGGCCATCGAATCCACACAGTCCAATAAACTCTATTATCCCTTTCCCTCCCCTGACTGAGGGCAGGGCCCCTCTATTCATTACCTGTAATAACCAGAGCAACTTCACTGGCGGTTGATCTGCTTTGTAATTCTCTCACTCGTGCTCGCAGTAGAGGAGTAGCTTGGTCATGCCACTTCCTCACGTCTTCTCCATGGTCATGTAAGTAACGCCACAAGGCAATTCGTGATGTAGGATTCCTTACTGGATCCGGGAAGTGTTTGCCTTTAACAGCTGAGATTTGTGATGGTGCATGGTGAGGAAGAGGGTTCATCATCCTTAATTAGTTGGATTCGCAACAATTTGATCAGCTCCTTCACTAGACTCTTCTGATCATCCTGATCTTCATCAAGCGTTTCTGATACTACTACAGATTTGTCACAATTAATCAGTTGCTCTTGCACTTTATTCAGTGAAGACACTTGCTCTTGCACTTTATTCAGTGAAGACATTTGCTTATTCATTTGGTCCGTTAGTTGAGAGATGGCAGAAATGGAAGCACAAGTTGCAGGTAGTAAGAATCAATTCAAAAACTAAGGGTCTTCTCTGCTGGTCCTGGTATCTGTCAGATGCTGACAATAGTGTACTGACGTATCTGTCTGGTGCTGTTGTTATGAGTTTCTGCCATATATCAGGCGTCGTCCCCACTTTCTCAGGGTCGTGGTCCTGGTGTGGGTCGTTAGGAACAAAGTTGGGGTCATACAGCATTTCCACCACAGCCATTTCCCTCAGATACTGGATACCCTTTTCAATTGTATCCCACCTTTTCATCGCAGGCTTCAAGCCGTCTTTGAAGGGATACCTTTCCTTCACGGCTATTAACATTCTTTCCCAGAGGGTGGCAGCCCCATCCAAACATCGACTAATTCCTCTGTCAACAGCTGGATCTCTGGCAATGGCTCCGAGTTGGCAAGCTTCATTACCATCAGGAGAAAAGCTACTGGCCCCGGCGTCCCAACAGCGAACCAACCAGGAAACGGGAGTTTCACTCGGGTGCCGTGTAAACTCCTTCCTTGAGCCTTGGATTTCAGTCATCTTCAGAGGCCGACAAGTAGTAATAGAGATTTCCTCTTCATCACTCTCCTCTGCATGTCTCTTAGTTTTTCCTTTTGCCTTTCCCGATGATGGTGGTACTGAGGAGGGCCCCTCACCTGGATCTTCGTCCACCTCCTCCTCCTCTTCTTCTTTTTTCCGTTCTAGACGCGTGGACACTCATTTCCATTTCTTGCCTTCCACCAGAGCAACTGTTATTGTTACTGGTGTCTCCTGTAATTGATCAGATTTGACTTGGAAATTCTTCCCTTTGGCTTGAACCTCAGCTTGGAAACTCTCTCTCTCCAGAACAGTGGCGCGGTAAGCACAAGCCAAACCCCAAATAAGTTGTACCTCCTTAGATTTATGTAAGCTGCGCTGTCCCTGACTCAAATACTGGCTTAGTTTCTCAGGATCCCATAGGTGTTCAAGAGTGAAATCCCATGACATTGCAGGTCCCCACGTTTCTAAGATTTTTCCTAAACCTCTCCATATCCCCTGCCAGTCAGCATTATCTGGTTTTGGAGGAGACTCCTTCTGCTTACTATGCCTATATTGGAATACATTCAGAGAGACTGGGGCTATGCCCACAAATATGAGCATTAACTGACTATCCGAAAAATGTCTGACAAACCGAGAGGAAAATCTGGAAACTGGTCTGAACATCATGTGGTTTGTAAAATTAGCCATTCCATCTAGGAAGTAAATGTCAAAATTCATATCATGACACGTTCCATATAGGTACCAATACAGGTACCATACAGGTGTCTCCATCCATGCCCTTACGTAGTTATATATGGTCACAATTCCACAACAAATAAGTATGATATTGATGATTGGCCAGGAGGTCGTGAGTAACATTATAGCTTTTAATCCCTTACCCAGCGCCCCCACGAAAAAGAATGGGTTCATCGTTGGCGTCTGCTAAAAAGGGGTTAATGAATTGAAGCTACCAAGAGGAGGGGAACAAAAAAAGAGGCACTACCCAGACTAAGCAGTGCTCAAAGTTTACAAATATCCCAGAATACTGGCAGTAGGCCTGGTCTTTCAAGGTCAAGTTTTCCAGCACAAAAACCTGAACTACTGATAATGCTCCCTAACGAAGCTCTCTAAGAGCAGAGAGGGAGATTCGTTCTAAAAGCTAAAAGGCAGCTATGCCTGCATTCTCCACCAAACAATCTGTCACGGCATTAGCTAGATCAGTCTATGCCCGTGACAGGGGGCAGTAGGCCCCTGCCCCTCCTAACCCACCCCAGCCCCACAAAATGGGAAGGAAGGAGCGGGGAAAAGAAAAACAGCGGCAACAATCTATGGAGGAAAACTTACTTTACTAACTATGATATTGGAAATGCAAAATAACACAATATAATACCATCTAATTGAAATTGAGACTAATAAATCGAATAAGATAGGAGAGAGAGTTCCTGAGACCGAGTCAAACCTGAAAAGCTTGGAACGGCCAGGAAAGCACCCTCCAGCACCACTGCCAGGCAGTGAGAGACCGCCCCACCCGGAAGGGCCAGATCCCATGACTTCCGTCACATACAGGGATAGGTACATGGAGCTGGAGCATTAACACTTTAGTTCCAGTACACTATATGATGTGTTGATGTAGAACACTGAAAATCAAAAAATGTAAAACCATGACACAAGAACACCAAGGCACTAGGCCCCTCTTCTGGAAGGACAGCATGGGAAGCACAGTTCAGACAGGTTACCGAAGAACAGTTTGCACATGTTCTTATATAAGCAACAAGAGAAGTTAAACAACTGCCACAAGGGAATATGCATGACCAAAACCACTGATCCCACCTCCAAATAAAACATTGCAATTATCTCTACACAGAAGTGTAGAAAGCGAAATGTGGGCCTCAAGTCTACCCAATAACAATGGCATAACTTGGACTTAAAGGAGGCAAAACTGAAAAATCTAATAGATTGGGTTTAAAAGCAGCAGACATAACACAGAGACTCTAAACATTGGCTAGGTTACAAAAGTTATATTCAACAATGCAATAAAGGGGTAAAAGCTATTCACACTGGCAGAAGTGAAGAAAGCATATGTAGCAGTCAGCCCAAAGCACATGTCATTAAATCCATCCTAGTTCTTCTAACAAAACTGTTGGTTGTCAAGGCATGGTAAGACAACTAAGTAACACACCACCAGTCTCTTTCAACACAGATACTGTTTTGCCATTTCCAAATGGAAGTACATATGTTCCCAATATTTTCTCTGATGCACACATCTCCTTCAAATCCAATGTCCGTTGCATATGCCAGGAATCAAATCACTGACTGGAAAATACACGCTAACTGGTATCTGCGGGCTTTCATCATTCCAAGGGCTCCTCCTCGCACTCTTCAGGCTACATTAAAAACCCATTATCTAAATGAAGTTAGTTCTGGAAAGTTCCTTTTCCATACTCATGAATCCAGCTTACCCAGATCCTCAAGAACCGAGCTGAATCTCCTCTTATAAGGATTCAGAGCAGCCTCTGACTCACACGCAGCACCAAGAACGGGTCAGAAAAGGACCACGTGGCAGTGTCAAAACAGCTTCTGATGTGGAACATATTACTTTAGAATCGTTTCAGAACAGCATTTTGCTTAATTATGAACTAGGCAAGGAGGTATAAAGCGAACAAAGGCAAAACAGACACTACAGGGAGGGATGAGAAAGGAGGAGATTGACTAACCTCTCCTAGCAAAAGCCTGGAGAAGTGGGGGAGGTGAGCCAAGGAATGCAGCCTTATCTCTCATGCCAGTGCAGGCACTCATGCTCACTTATTGGTACACATTGGTACTATGCCACTACAGCAAGGAATAAAACCCACAAGTCATGATAACTCAGCAATCAGGGTGGAGAATATTATAATAACTTCTTGGAACCAATTGTAATATCCTCTCCTATTCTAATTGTAATATCAGAATAATCTACATCTAGTTTCTTAGAATCAATTGTAATATCCCCTCCTATTCTTGCATATGTATAACTTGTCTGTATATCCTCAAACTGTCACTTTTTGATGTGCAGGAAAGGAGGAGGTACTCCCTCTGCAGCCAGCGTGTGGGCACAGCTCTGTAAAAAACTATATATACCTGCTTTGTGGCTATGGAGTTTGATTTTCTGCAAGTCAATTTGGCAAGCCAAAATGAGCCAAAGGCAGGAACATTCTTTGTTGTTTTGCAAGACTGACCAGAATAGGGACCCTTTACGTGGGCCCCAAGGATTCTCAGAGAGGCTCCCCCACCGGTGCCTGCTACCGCAGAGCAAAAAAGAACCCTGGATGCCGAGAAGGTATATTATAAATACAGGGGACATGGAAGTCATAAGGAGATGTCCTACATGGGGCTGAAGGAACAAAGGCGCTCCCCCTCACGGCGGGGCTACATGCATCAGTTGGGAGATCACAATCGGGTGGGAGCACACCCCTCCCTTGGGAAGCGGAGACCCAGGTAGGGAGGTATCTCAAGAATTCCAAGAACCTATCAGGTAAAAACCTCGCTAGGCATCCCGAGAGTGAGGCATTCAGGAACGTGAGCTTTTTAATACTTTGGAAAAATCATAGCTACAAAAGGTGTATAGGATCCACAGTTTAAAGTGATCGGTCAGTGAGGGGCACTTGCAGTTAGCTGCCAGGAAGAGGCCTGGTAGGACCTATGTAATGAGTAAACATCTGAACTGTTTTTCATAAGAACTACATTTGTCACTGTTGTTATCTTTGTGTTTGTTAAGTGTTTCTGTTATAAAATTATTGTTTGTGGAATTCCATTTATAATACAGGTGCTCTCATTGCTGGGGAACATTAGTTACTGTTCTTGCCCAGGGAACATGAAACTGGAGAGGATCTCCAGAAGAGATCCTTCCCCACTGGTAGTCAGCTCTTAAATGGTCTAGGAGAGGTGCAGCCAGGCTCCACCCCTTCTGGCAGAATGGGTGAATTGCCTTCACCTGTGCTCCCATGGCTGACTCATTGCTCACCTCAGGTGATCAATCAGAGGTTCACGCCGTGATGCAGCAGTTCCCATACAAGTGTGAATGCTAAATATTGGATCCAAGGTGTCAGTGGTGTGAATGTATAATTGGATGTTTGTTTCACCCCAAAAATAGTTGCAACCCAGTATTTGTTATTAGAGACTTGACCTGCAATACTGTCCAGAAATTACAGTGGAATAGAGGAAACTGGCATTTTGGTTGGGTTTGTGGATTTGGGTTTAAAGAGGAATATGTATTTGGTCAAATTAATATACAAGCTATAAGGTGTGGACTTTGGGGAACAATAAGGAATCAATTAAACTTAGTATGGGGGAGCATGGGGAAAGGAAGTTCCCAGGCAAACCTCACTTGAGATACTGCTGGAGAGCCTTGGGGCCCCGCGAGCAAGGAAACTTTAATTAAATATAGTAATTGGTGGTGGTTGGAAGGTGGAGAAAAATGGCTTTTAAATGGTACTCTTTTGCAATTAATGTTGTTTTTGCAAAACGAGACACTGGAAGTGAGAATAGCCTTCATCTGCAGAGACCTAGGAAACTTCGTATCCCAGAGTTAGGACAGGAAGCCTTCAGAGAGGAGTTGAGAGCAGGGCTCTAGGACCCAGATCTCTTCAGGAAGACCTGGGCGGGGGCTGGAAGATGCTGGGAGGGTTCTGCCCCCATTGAACAAGAAAAGCAGTTACTGCAAAAAGAGGCACTGGATTTGGCAATAACAGTTAAGGGTGGGGAAAATTAAGCTAGGGAAGGAATTGCAGCAAAGTGTGGAATTTTTGGTAGATGCTGGAGCAACTTATTTGGTGTTAAACACTTTCCTAACTCCAGCCCTTCGCAGATCTTTCTCTCTGAAGTGATGAATTTGTAACCTTAAGGGAAGCCACTGGCCCAAGTGAGAAGGCTTATAGGTAAACAGGTAGGGATACACAAATTTTTGTATATGCCAAATTCACCAAAGCCTTTACTTGGGTAACATTTAGTAGAACAACTGAAAGCTGAAATAAACTTTAGGGAAGGAAAATTGGAACTTAAGGTAAAAGAAGATCAGTTAATAGAGGTGCTTAGTTTAGCACTGATCACTACTCCTGCTGGGATCCCAGACAAAGTAAGTGATCAAGTTTATTATGGGAGTGTGGGCAGTAGAAAGCCCAGGTAGGGCTAAGAACACAGCACCAATAGCAATCAAAATAAAGCAGGAAGCTCAGCCAGTTCTGATTAAACAGTACCCCCTCAAATTTGAAGGTAGGAAAAGAATCCAACCAGTAATTGACCGTTCTCAGAAATTCAGTTTGTTAGTGGAGTGTGAGTCAAAAAACAACATACCCATCCTCCCAGTAAGAAAACCATATGGGAGCTACCGGACAGTACAAGATTTAAGGGCTATCAATAAAATAGTGGAGGATTTATACCCATTAGTAGCAAACCCATATATGCTGCTTACAAAATTATCAGGGGAATTGGCATGGTTTACCGTTCTTGACCTAAAAGATGCCTTCTTTGGTCTGCCATTGAGTCTGGAAAGTCAGCTAATGTTTGTCTTTCAATGGGAAAATCCTGATTCAGGAAGAACAACACAACTTACATGGACGGTGCTTCCCCAGGGGTTCAAAAATGGTCCCACTCTTTTCGGAAACCAACTTGCCAAAGACCTTGAGCACTGGGTACAGCCCCTGGGACAAGGAACCCTGTTACAATATGTGAATGACCTTCTGATAGCTATCAAAACAAAGGAGGTATGCATAACATGGACAATTAGTTTACTAAACTTTCTTGGTCTTAATGGCTATCGAGTTTCTCCACAGAAAGCCAGGTGGCATGTACAAGTAACCTATTTGGGTTATGAAATTGCTGCTGGATCTCAAACCCTAGGAACAGCAAGAAAGGAAACAGTTTGCCAGATTCTGGAACCTCAAACAACTGAGGAACTCTGGACTTTCCTAGGGATGACCTACTTCTCTAAGTAATTTGACAAAGTAAGCAAAGGGTGGCCTAACTGCCCGAGAGCAGTGTCTGCCTTAGTGCTTAATATTCAAGAAGCATGGAAATTCATGTTAGGCCAGAAAATCACTGTTTGTCTCTCACATAATGTCCACAGTATTGGAAGCAAAAGGGGGGCACTGGTTCTCGCCACAAAGATTTCTTAAGTATCAAGCCATTCTGATAGAGCAAGATGACATAGAAATAGTGGTAACTAACATTATCAACCCAGCATCATTTCTTAGTGGAACTTCAGGAGAACTGGTAACTCATGACTGCTTGGAGACTATTGAGGCAGTATACTCTAGTCGGCCAGATTTGAAGGAAGAGCCACTGGAGGATACGGAGGACTCTTGGTATTCGGATGGTAGCAGTTACATACAGCAAGGAATACCCAAGGCCAGGTATGCTGTGACTACCACAGATAGCTAGTAGAATCCAGAGCTCTTACACCCAACATGTCGACACAAAAAGCAGAGATTATTGTATTAACCAGAGCATTAGAGCTAGCCAAAGGGAAGAGGATAAACAGATGGGCAGATTCAAAATATGCCTTTGGTGTTGTATATGCCCATAGAGCAATATGGAAGGAGAGAAGACTATTATCTGCTCAAGGAAAGCAAAGTAAACATACTCAAGAAATTTTGAGATTTCTAGAAGTGGTACAACTACATGAGAAGGTGGCTATCATGTATTGTAAAATTCACCAGAAGGGAGAAACAACCGAAAAAGTGGGCAACATGTTAGCTGACTGAAAAGCAGAAAGTAGCAGAAATGAAGGATACGAAAGTGCAGGCTTTGGTTCCAGATGGTTAAATTCAAATAGAAGGCAAACCAAGATATTCAAGAGAAGATCAAAAATTTATAGAGGATTTATGAGAGCAGGTGAGAGAAGGAGGGTGGATTAGGGTACAGAATAAAATAATAGTTCCCACCTCCCTATATGGGCCATAATCATAGCTCAGCACAGGAAAACGTACTGGGGAACCAAGGCCCTGTATAAATACCTGAGCCAATGGATTGGGGCTTGGAATTTATACACCGCCATTGAACAGGTAACACAGTAATGTGAGATTTGTTTACAGAATAATCCTAGAACAGGCCCCAAGGTCCTGTTGGGACAAATAGGGAAGGGAAATTTTCCCACACAGCAATGGCAGATTGATTTTTCGGAACTCCCAAGAAAAGGAGGGTACCAATATATGTTAGTATTAACTGATATCTTTACAGGGTGGCCAGGGGCAATTCCTTGTTAACAAAGCATGTGAAGTAACAAATCATGGGTGGTAACAAAAATGTTGATACAAGAAATCATCTCAAGATTGGAGTTCCTGCTACGATCTCCTCAGAATGGGGTCCTCATTTTGTTGCTAAAGTAGTAAAACGGATAAGTAACCTGTTGGGGATAGATTGGCAGTTGCACTCTCCTTATAGGCCACAGTCTAGTGGCCACGTAGAAAAGATGAATCATCTAATCAAGCCACAAATTGTTAAGCTAGGACAAGAGGCAAGTATACCGTAACCCCAGGCTTTACCCTTAGCTCTTCTAAGAATTAGAATGAAACCTAGAGTAAAAGAAGGGCTAAGCCCATTCGAAATTCTGTATGGAAGACTTTATTCTCTACAAAAGGGGATTTCAGACCAAGTAAGAGAGGTGTTAACACAATATGTCATTAGCCTCCAGAGACGGTTTAGGGAGATCAAGAAGAGGGTCCTGAAAAGTAGAGCCAGGGGCCTAGACGAACCTATATACAATATCATAACAGGAAATTACATATATGTTAAAACCCTCTCAGATTCACTACTGGAGCCCAAGTGGGAAGGACCATTCCTGGTTTTACTGACATCCCACACTGCAGTAAAGCTAAAGAAGCAAGCATTGTGGATCCATTATACATGAGTTAAGAAGACATCGCAACCCTAGAGGACTATTAAGAAGACCAGACCACTGAAGCTAAGGATTAAGAGACAATATGTTCAGAATATTTTTTTATAGGTTGCACGTATTATATAAGACTTGCTTTAGCCTGGCATGAAAATATCTACTTAAACATCACTAAAGGAGTAGTGGCTAGCCTAAACCTCACTGATTGTTGGATATGTACAGCCTTACCAAGAGATAATCGCCCAGTGTGGGATTCCTTCCACCAATTGGACACTGTTGGGTGGAGCAGGAAGTAGACATGGGTGTGCAAATAAAATCACAACAATAAGAAAAAGGACCTAAATTGAGCATGCAACTATAGACAGGACTCAATGTAAGACCCTTCCTAAGAACTAGAAAGGGCATAGTGAAGGAGGATACTTAGCACTTCAGTGGAACAGCTCCTCCTGCAGGGATACTGAGAACCTTTTGGAAAAGGGTAAAGAAGGGAAATAATCCCCTTATTGACAGGCCCTCCAGGTTCCATAGTTTTATTATGATGGTTTATTCCTAGTCTAAGAGTAAGCGAATTAGAAAAGGCAATTATCAACACATTAAAGAATATCGAGAACTCAACTATGGATGCTATACTCAGATTGCAGAGTTATCCTCTCTTAGTTAAGTAGTATTGCAGAATAGAATGGCTCTTGATCTCCTGATGGCCAAATAAGGAGGGATGAGCACTATAATCAGTCAAAGCTGCTTTGCATATGTTGACAAAACTCAAATAGAAACAGATGTGCATAAACTACAGGAACAAAAAAAGATGATCCACCAAGTTACTTTGGATGATACTTCATTTAGATTTATAGAACTGTGGAACAAATGAACTGGTTGGTTACTGAACTTTGCCTGGCTAAAGCAACTCTCCACAGCTTGTGTATTAAATGTGTATTAATGTGCGCTGTAATAAAAATATATACCTGCTTTATAACCACCAGCTGGGCATCCACCACTGCCCACTTCAGTAGCACTCCTCCAGATCCACAGGCTGCAGCAGCTGCTCCTTCAGGGCACCCCTCAGAGGGGTCACACCACACAGTCTGAAGGAAGAGCTGCACCAGCCACTCCTAGCTGGTTTTCCACTTCAGCTAGCACAGTCTCAACTGCTTTCCAGCCTGATTCAGTTCTGCACAGTATTTACTTCACGATCAACCAGTAAATAGTTAGAAATAAAGGGGCAGCAGCTATCAACAAGGACAGATCTTGCTGTGCAGAGCTTCACGCTGTCATTCTATGCATTTAAAGTCTGTACAGTGACACGTTACGTTGTTGCACACCTTGAATATTGAATAATTGTTGAAAAATTGTTGTTGAATAATAAAGGCACTTTATAGCTATGTCCTTCTGCAAAAGCACAACATAGGAAGTATTGTCTCTAGAGAAAATATGTTATATGTAAATTCCAGAAGCTACAGGCACACACTTCCAAACAGCAGGCCTCTATGTCAGGGATAATTTTTGGTACAAAATAACACTGGGATGTGTTACTAATGAGCTACAGAATTTTTTACTTATTGTCACCACCTGGAGCTGGAAACAGCAAAGCAAAACAGAACAATTCACTTCTATGCAAGTTCTACACAGCTATTTCAGAGGCAACATGAAAAATAATTCATAATGGAAAGCAGAAGATAATGAAATCTCCATTGCATTTTCCAGCAAAAACAGGGATAAAATTTATTGCCCTTGTAAAAAAAGATTCAAGATTTGGGAAGAAAAGTTACCACTGTGCATACCTGTAAGGCTGGACACAGAGTTGAGACCAAACAATTACTTCAGATGATGTTCTAGTAAGTTTTTGGGTGATGTCACCACATTTCAGTATACTCAAATTTGGGAGCTTCTGTATAGGCAATACTGTCTTCTGTTTCATCTACACATAAACCATATGACCACATTTTTTGTGATAAATCCTTCCAAAAGATGAAGAAAATCTCCATTGCTAATTGATTTTAGCAATACCACAATGATTCTATCAGAGACAACAGTAAGGTCTCAAGACACACATGCTCACTACAGTTATCACAGGATCTCAGAGATGGAAAACATACTGGTAGGTGCTTTAGATATTATCCTCAGTGACTCGGAGTTGTTCCTGACTGTATGATTTTGCAAATTGTCAATCTGATGATAAGAGCAATCATAAAACCTGGAAGCAGTAACAATAACAAAGAGATGGGATTAAAGCCTTAGGAAAAATATTTCCCACTGAAATTGTCAGTAGTAAAATAAGCAGTAAAAGTAACTCTTAAATAGTTAGTTGAACTCAGTGATTCTAGCAGATGCCTTCCAAGTCAGGATATTCCATGATTCTATGCTTTTCCCCAGTTCCGGTTATCGTTGGTCTTCAGACCAAGACAGCACTGAACAATTGTACATTTGCACTGCATTTCCTAAATCAGGATGGAGAAAAATTCAAGACTTGGAAGCACAGGCATTATTTCTGTCATTATATATTTGAGCACATCCAAAGTAAGTCAATTAAATTAAAAAAAAAAAAAGAAAAAGAAAGAAAGAAATGAAGAACCTTGAGTTTTTCAGAACCTTCTGAGGCCACTCTAGAACATCTCTCTAGAAATCACATCACCTTGACCTGCTGCACTGGGCAGTACCACTGGAGCCACCACACCAGGGACTTGTTAGTCAGTCCACTTCTTCCTGTGATTCTGTGAAGATGAAACCCGTTTAACTGTCAAAGTAGAAGAAGCTTGAATACAGTGGAGAGAATCACTTTCTTTGTCCCGAACTTACTCTTATCAAAGCGAATAAAGGCAACATCTCTCTGTGTCCTATAAAAATTTTACGCAGCAAACATTCGCAAAACATTTGCCTGCAGGAACCTCATCAGTAAGCAGTTTATTCCTCCTTGCCAACCCATTAATAGTGCTAGTTCAGGTACTAAACAGCTTTCCAACAGTTTCATCTGCTGAAGAATGTAAGGAGACCCAGCAAACATCGCAAGGCAGAGCTGCTGCCCACAGACAAGCAGAGCCGCAGCAAGCCCACCAGGCCCTCAGCTCCCAAGATGAGAAGGGAATAAATGCCCCAGGAACTCTCAAACCCACCTGCTGCTGCCACACCCTGTCACAAGCCCCACTCTGACAGTGCTGGGGAACCTCTGCGTACCAACGTTCAGTGCTGAAGTGATGGTGATGCTGCCCACCTAGAAATGCATTAAAATGCCAGCTGGCACAGGCTCTCAGCCATGCAAGTTGAAGAGAAAAAGCAGTATTACTGCTGAACAGAGCTAAAGGTCAGAGGAGCTTGCTCACCACCCCTCACATGCATCTGTTCCAAGGCAGAAGTGTGCACAGAAGAGAAAGTCTGTGTTCTGCTCCTCTATTTCCATATTTTCTGTCTTCCTTTATTACCTACTTGGACTAACTGCAATACTTTCTGCATCAGAAATTTTAATTTTAATATCTGTTACCATTGGTTGTGCATGCTAGCACACAAAGGAGAATCAAAAATCAAAAGGCTTTTCCAAAATGGAGCTTTCAGCATATCCCCAGGTTGCTCAAGTGTGAAACCCATTGCAGATGCTCCACAGTCTTGCTCTGTGCCAAAAACTTCAAGTCAACAAAAATAAACTTGTCAATTACTGCTTTGTCAAAGCACCACCATTCAAACTGTACATCATTGCAGCAATCACGACACAACATTTAAACCTACTTCCAAAGACCACCACAGTGCATTGGCACATCACACAGCACCAATGCACAGCATTTTTGTAACATCACACTCCAGTAAGATAGATACAGCAGGATTTCTGATTGAGATTTTTGAGAAAAGACCCTATAGGTCCATAAAAGATGTCGAAGCAGTGGTCACAGCAGTACGTCCTACAGTTTCTACTGAAGAACCTAGATTTGGTCATCAGTGGATCTTAGATACCAGACTACCAACACTCTGAACTGCCACAAGCATAAAATTCAAGCTGCTAGGCTGGGCTTCCTACTAAGAAGGACACACAAATCAATTTTCAGAAAGTAAGACAGAAGTTTAAATATACCCCTTTCAAACAGCTTTAAGACAAGGAGTATGTCCCTTTCTGACAGGGCAGATTAAAAAAATAAAAGTTACAAGTGGAAAACAAAGATGACATCAAATGCTGAGATCCATAAGCGGACCTTTTTTGATACAACTTTTAAAAGACAAAAGGAGAACCCACACAAACATATAGATAACAAAACAGCAAAGTCTGACAAGACAAGTTTTCTTCAGCCTTCTGAATCACTTCCACACAGTTAATTCAAAATGTATCTAACAATAGCAAACAAATGTTTATCAGGCAGAAGTGCCCGCGGCCCAGGGAACGAGGGCATCACTTCTCCTTTGATGACATTCCCGCACAGAACGCTCAGGAACTTCTGTCTGGAATATCATATCCTGAGAAATACCACGGAAACTAGAACCAGAAAGGTTGCTTTCAGGGGCCTTCTCATCCCCCTTTCTCTGATTCACTTTCTCAAGGAAAGAAAAAAGGGCGCTCGCCGAGCGCAGCGCCCGCCACCAGGCCGGGGTGCCGCTCCGCCTTCCTTCGCGGATCGCCGCGGGCGTTCGGCACGGCTCGGCTCGGCTCGGCACGGCTCGGCTCGGCACGGCTCGGCGGCCCGGGCAGAAACAGGACCGGCAGCGGCGGGCCGGGGCAGCGGCACAGCCGGCCCTACGGCTCCCGCCTGCTGCCGGGCCGCTGCGGCGCGGGCTGCCGCACGTGAACAGGGGTGGGACACAAGAGCCGCCGCGGTGCTTAAGCGCACGGACGTACTTCCACAGCAAGGCAGATGCTCGCCACGACGGCTCGGTACCCTCAGCCGCTCCAGCCGGCACCGCGGCCGCTCGGGGAGCGCTCCGGCGCCGGGCCGTACCTCGGAGCCGCCCGCGGAACCTCCAGCCGGGCGGAGCCGGAACCCGACCGTACCTGGGTCGTGGAAGGGCACCAGGGCGAAGTTGTAAAGCGGCCTCTTGGGTCGCTTCAGCGACGTCTCCAGAATCTTTGACGCCCCCTCGATGACTTGCACCAGGTCGTCGTACATGGAGCCGGTCACGTCGAACACGAAGGCCAGCGTGGAGGCTCCCTCCGAGACCGCCTCGGCACCGGGCTCCGGCGCGGCGCGGGAGCTCAGGGCGAGTAGCAGCAGCAGCGCGGCGCCCTGCGCCCCGCCCGGAGCCATGGTCCGCCGGGAAGGGGCTCCGCTCGGCGGGGAACGCAGACGGCGCCGCCGCTTTTGTCTGCGCGCCGCGCCGCGCCGGCCCCGCTCCGCCTTTCTTTTATCGGGCAGGGCTGGGGCAGCACCGCCCCGAGGGAGAAGGCCGGGCCGCCGCTGTGCCGCGGGGCGCGACGTCGGAATGGGGCGGCCGCCTCGGGAGTCCCGGCCGCGGCGGCACCCGGCCCCGCCTCCCTGCCCGCCGCGGTCCCGGCCCTCATCTCGGCGCCCCTCGCGGGGCCGCCGTCAGCGGGCGGGAGGTGCCGTGCTGAGGTGCTGGAACAGCTGCCCGGAGAGGCTGCGGATGCTCCGTCCATCCCTGGAGGTGTTCAAGGCCAGGTTGGATGGCGCCCTGGGCAGCCTGGGCTGCTATGAAATGGAGAGGTTGGTGGCCCTGCGTGTGGTGGGGGGTTGGAGCTTGGTGATCCTTGAGGTCCCTTCCAACCCGGGCCGTTCTGTGATTCTGTCAGCTCTGGCAAGAGCGGGGTGGCCGGGGCAGCATGCTGCTCTCCGGGCTGCTCTGTGCCTGCATCTGCGGGAGGGGCACGGGCGGCCGAGGTGCCTCAGCCCCAGCCCTTGGCTCTAGGGCAGAAGAACATATGGATGATGTATGGGTGCCTTGATGCGAGGCTGCCAGCTTTCCTCCATGTGGCATTACCTCTTGCTGCCGTCACCTTTCCACTGATGCTGTCCTGCACCTGGACCTCCTGGTCCAGACTACACCTTCCCCTGCTGTATGGAAGCTGTGTTGAAGTAATGAGTGAATAGGGCAGCACAGACCCCAGGACACGGGTGCTTCAGGCACCCACTGGCTGGACACGACGGAAAGCAAGCAAGTAGCGCAGCGCTTAACACCACTCTGCAGCTGGCCAGCAGCAAGGAGACTTAAGGCCACGTTCTTCAGAGCTGCTTAGTTGTTTGAAGATGCGGTCCCAGTAGGCACATAACCTCCTGAAAACATGCTCCTCACTGGCAGCTCAGCACCATCTGAACAGGTGCTGCGACCTGGCTCCCTGTGACCACCCTAGCCAGGCAGGCTATGGGCAGCACAAAGAGCAGGAGGAACATCACATCTCTGGCCTACATGGCAGGAGGCTTCCTACCGTGTTTGGTGTGGCGAGGAATGTCAGACAGTGCAGTGGGATTTATCTCATTAGCTCCCCTCTGCTCTATTCCATAAACTACTGCTAAAACTGCGCGCTCAGACCATCATATTGTGACTGGAAAATTAATCATGTTGAAATATTGCTTATCCTAATTTAGTTATAAGCCTGGAATTGAATTATAAAAAGCAGATGTTTACATTCTTTCTCCTCACTGATGTCATGTGAAGGAAGCATAGAACCGGAGCTGTGCAAAGCATTCACAATAAAACCCCAAACCATGGAAAGCTCGGCTCATCTACAGCTCTGCTAACAAAAAAAACTCAGACCAGGTTTGTGAGAATATTCACAAATCTTGTGAGGAGAAATGCATCTGAGCCATAAAGTAGGAATATGTATTTTGAACATCCCAGGGTCCAGCAGCACTCACATGTAAAGATTTCACCTGGTCCTTCTTGAAGATGAATTCCTGTTCATTTTTCCTGATAAAGAAGGCTTTTGTGTTCTCCTGTCTTAAATTATTTCTCATTTTGATGTAAACAGCCTAGGACAAACTGATATGGCATCTCTATGAAAAAGTAACCCTTTGACACATAGTGCTCTGTCTCAAAAAAATATGCCATTTAGCGTGAGTTTTAAAGTACAGCACAAAGAACAATAAACCTCATTTTTGTAATGGTGGAAATGATATTTATTTTAGTTGCCTAACACTTTCCGCTATAAAGTATTCTTGAGGTTTGGAAGCTCTAACACCATTATTCACAGCAGGCTTTTAAAATTTGCAGGAAGAGAGCCTTGCAATGAGAGAAATTATTCTCTTTCTTTCTTTCTCCAGTGACGATTTCCATAGCTCACCAAACAGTCACCTACAGAAGAAAATGTGTCCTCCTCTGCCTGGTGGCCCAGGCCTTGGCAGCATGCAGGCCAGGTTTAGGCTGCATCATGACAGTGCGCTGCGACCAGAGTGCTTGGGCTGAATGCGGGCCCTGGGTGGGGGGTGACAGACAGACAGACAGACTCCATGCCCCATGGTCTGCCACAGGGCCAGCAGCCTGGCTCCTGCATGTCCCCTTGCGCACACTGCTGTCATGGATGTCTGTGGTGTTTGTTTCTTAGCTTTGAGCATTTCCAGTGTACCTAACTTCAACAGTATTTTCATGCCTGATGTGAGGCTGGAATTTGATATTTTGTTTACACAGTTTGGTAGTGCAGAAGAATGTAGCAGTGCAGAAGATCTGAACCCAATTTTCCAGTTCCTCCCTCCTACACTGACACCCTGTCACTTTGTGAGCAAAGTGCTTGCATGTGGTAAGCAGATAAATAATTGTCCAGAATAAGCGTATGTAAGGTGAGGTGGAACAAAGCGCTCAGCAATTGAACTCCTTTCTCTCTAGCCTGTCTCAAGTATAAAAAGACTAAAATTTGTTCACTTGTGGAAAAATGTACTAGTTCAGAAGAGTGGGAAGGAAATAAAGCACTTCTCACCTTTTGGGCCTTTGTCTCAATCTGCTCCATTTTACAATATACAGCTAACAAATGCCACTATCCAATAATGGCTGCAGAGAGGGAGTTGCTGGTTTCAGCCCAGTGCAGAGTAAACAAGCATGCATTTCAATAACAGAATTTTTCATCTGAAGAATATCAGAATACCAGCATTTTTAATGCTGGTGCTATTCCAGTTATGGAGCAAACTGATGACACCAAGACAGATGCTGGGATCCTGTGGACCACTCTCAGAAGGCTGCGCTCACCCAAGCTCATTCTCATGACATCTCTCAGGACAGCAAACTCTTCATGTGTCCTAGGTACTCCATGTTGTTTTATCACAAGTGTTTGACAAGATTTCCTCTGGATGTCCATACACATCAAAAGCTTTTATTCCCCTCCTCCTCTAAGTCATACCACTCCACAGCTGCCTCTCCCCCATTTTCTTTTTGCTTTGTTTGGACTTCATTAATTGTTGAGGAGAAGGAGAGAATGCAGTTTGTTTTGAGTATATGGTGTTGGCACTTTCTGTGAGAAGTATATATGTTGTATAGTAAGAGCTGTCCAGTTCACAGTTTCCTTAGCCAGTCTTTAACCCTGGCTTTGTAATTTATGTATATTCACTCTAATCACAGATAGAATGCTGTCACTGATACTCACTGCTCTAAAATTGTCTCTAGCTCTGTGCTTTGGAAGTGTATGCAGGCAGAACTCAGGATGTCTTGGGAAGGAATAGGGTTAAAATGCCATCCCAGAAAAGAATGCTACTGAAGGAATTAGCAGGTATGCAAGAAACCAGGTAGCTGCTTCCTAGATCTGCTGCTAATGCTAAAGATCATGTATGTGTTTATGCACGGCAAAATCTTCACATTTGTGCACAAAGACCTTGAGAAGCCTAGCACTGCCTCCTGGGGGAGATTTTGTGAGGTGAATGGCATTACGCGATGAGGGCTCAGACTCCAAGTGATAAAGTAAACACTGACCTCTGCCGACCAGTGACCGCTGCTTTGCAAGCTAGGCAGCTGGTTTCACGCTGAGAGGGCATGGTCAGCACTCCTTTGTCTTTCCTCTCTGCAGCCAAGTCATTTTGTCCTGCCACGTCACTGTTTTATCACAGTAGATTCACATATTCCTTTAAGATGCATTACCTTTGCCAACAGTATGAAACCTATGACAATATAAAAAGGGCCCATGTGTAAGTTTTGTTTGACTTCTGGCTTCTGAATCTTCAGAAGGGTTATGTAATGTAGGTTCTCTCCAAAATCCATGTCTAGAAACCACCTGCTTTTGTTAAGAAAACAAATCTTGGGATTCTAGTATGACCACCTGTTTGTATTGAATAATCCAGATTTTGAAGAACTGCAAGTTTCAGATCTGCACTTTTCCAGAATATTTGTTTGAATATGAAATCAAGCTAAAGCCTGTATTTATTCCTTACTCCAGCCATCAGGTATCGGCATAGACAGAAGCTGGATTCAGAACTGTTTGGATATGTTCACACTCACGACTGATTGAATTCTCACCATCCAATACTTCATGGTTACTGCTTTCTTTTAAAACTCAGTCTGCATCCAGAAATGTTGGAACTATTTATGGCTTGGATAATTAATGCTTTACAGCAGTATCAAAGCAGACAGGTAAGTGCTGGCAATCTACATGTTCTGCAAGCATTTCTAGATGATGGACAGCTTCTATCATAAAAACCAGAGATTTTTAAGATGCCACGTGTTTTATCTTGTAATGAAACAAGAAATCGAATTGAGATAATTTCTTGCCAATTTCAATTTCCTTTATCTTTTACAGAAGTTTAATTGTCTGTTTGGTTCATAGCTCAACACCTTTCAGAATATCATGATGTAGAGCAAAAGATATTGACACAAGGAGCAAATAACAGTAGCAGCTGAAACATTTTGTTTAATAAAATGTCTGCCTCAGCCAAGAGACCATTTCACCCTGCTGCAGAACTGAATCATCTTTCATCCACAAGATGAAATTGTTTTGTTTTTGATTATAAAACATTTGCTTTATAAAACAGGTCATCTTGTGATCAGGACATAGAAGTAAAAGTTGGGCTGAAAGTTTTGATTCTAGCTCAGAAGCTGCTTTTATCAATAATGTATCAAGAGTAGGACCAGGCTACAACCTGCTGTGCAATTTCCTCGTTCACAAACAAAAGGAAAAAAAAAAAAGAGTAAACAATGGATGAAGAAACAGAATAAACAAAAGTATGGGGCCTGTTCCTAATGGGCAAGGCAGTCAATCTCCTTATCAATCTGTATTTTTTGCATTAAAGCCTACATGTTTCTGAGCACAACATACAGTACATATGTCCCAATGTGTCCTTAAAAAATCTATAATTCTCAGCTCCTTAATTCCCAGCTTACAAATGAGGAATGAAAGCAGAGGACTAAATGACTTCCTCAAGGTCACAATCTGCAGCAGAAACAATGAGCAAACACAGATCTAAATTTCACCTACAATCATTATTCTCCTCTCTTTCCTCTCAAGATTCTTTGGCACTAAAAGGATTGCATTTCTTTCTCTAGTGAATATTTGTAGGGATGGAAACAGCACAAAATACAGAACACCTGTTATTTGCTGTAGAGATAACCTTGAAATTACAAACATTTTGTAATTCAGTAATTTTTCCCATTGCAAATTTGCTTTTGTTTTTATTGCATCCTATAAAAGGTATTATATCTTAATTTGTACTAGCAGTTAATAAACTTTTCCTTATTATCAGCAAAATAAGGTCATCTTTCAAGCCCAGCTCCTCAACAAATTCTTTTTCCTGAATTTAAATTTCTGCACTGAAGAAGTGCGTGCTAATTCTCTACTATTCTGAATTATATATCTATCTATATCTCCCCATATATTATCTATGCAAATTTACTTGTGTCTGTACATTAAAAATGGTGCATGAGGCAGTGTGGGCTTCATCACACCTACATTTTAAACAAACATCTACACTGACCATAGGCAGCCACACCTAGCCCAAGTACCTTCAGCTCCTTTCCCAGAACATGGAGATCAGATCAATATACTGAATGACAACTCAGTTTGCTGCTAAGAAAGGGAGTAAGAGGTGACTAGTTCTGAGTTTTAATTTGAATTTTTTAGTTAGGATTTTAGAAAGGACTTCAGTATTGTTGTCTGAAGTTCCTTTCTGAAACTTTTCAAAGATTGGAGGAGCTAGGGTTGCATAAAGCACTGAAAGATTGTTTCACTGCTGTTCTGAGAGCAATCGGAGGCTATCACATCAAAGGTACACTGTACAGCACTCAATGGGGAGAACTGCCTTACAAGTCAGCCATCTGATTTCTCTAAGAAATATCCATTAATGTGCATCAAAAATCTTATAAACCTTCCACCAATTTATTTGAATAGAGGACTACCGAGGCATAACCAGACAGAGAAGTAGATGTTAACACATCTACTGTTACATCTACAGTCATCACCACTTGAGTAATATGACCGCTGGGCAGGGATTTTCATACAGTCATACAATCATAGAATCATAGAATGGCTTGGGTTGGAAGGGGCCTCAAGCTCCAGCCCCCCCAGCCACAGGCAGGGCCACCAACCTCCACATTTCATACCAGCCCAGGCTGCCCAGGGCCCCATCCAACCTGGCGTTGAACACCTCCAGGGATGGACGGGGCATCCAGAAGTTCTCTGGGCAGCTGTTCCAGCACCTCACCACTCTCTCTTCCCCCTGACGTCCAACCTAAATCTACCTTCCTTCAACTTAAAACCATTTCCCCTTGTCCAGCTGTTATCCATCCTTTCAAAGAGTTGACTCCCCTCCTGCTTATAGGCTCCCTTTAGATACTGAAGGCTGCAATGAGGTCACCCCGCAGCCTTCTTTTCTCCCGGCTGAACAAGCCCAGCTCCCTCAGTCTGTCTTTGTAGGGGAGGTGCTCCAGTCCTCTGATCATCTTTGTGGCCCTCCTCTGGACCCTCTCCAACAGCTCTCTGTCTTTCTTGTACTGGGGGCTCCAGATAATGGATGCAGTACTCTAGATGGGACCTCACAAGAGCAGAACTCCTACACCATAATGATAAAGATATTCTAAAATTTTTATAGCTTAAAATTATGTTATTTTCAATAATTCCAAGTCAAGATTTTCAAGAGAGTTTGAACACAATTAGGCAAATTGTGAACGAATGAAAATAATGAAAATGAAAATAACAGTAACAGGTTGAGGCTAGAAAGCAAGAACGCTATCTCCCTCTACTGGCTAATCAGAGTGGAATGTTTTGAAAATGCATTACAAATAGTAATCTTATTTTTAGAAGTTATTTTATAAGTGTATATATATATATATATATATATATATATATTCATTTTTCTTTTTACATAGTTATGGTTGAATTAACTTTTAATTATAAGCAGAATTTCCCACAAACACACAGGGAAAAAATGCCTAAATCCAAATATTTTGGGGGGGGAGGGAGAAGATTTGTTTAGAGTGTGCTTTTCCAAAATTGTCCCAGAGCAAATAAAATCTAGCATTTTTTAGCAGGTTTATGTTGTCTCATGAATGCCCAGCCTTTTCTCTTTGGGGGTTGGACTTGATGATCTCCGGAGGTCCCTTCCAACCCCTACAATTCTGTGATTCTGTGATTCTCTTGCCACGCTGACTGAAGAGGAAGTGTCTTGGTCCACATTTAAAATGTATAACAGTTAAAGTATATAGGTAACGAAACTTATTTTATATTTATTTATTTATTCATTTATTTATTTATTAATCGAAACATTTTAAAAAGAGGCTAACAAAAGCAGAAAAGTAGTAGATATCTGACCTAGTTTTTATGAACCTAATCCATCAGCCTTGTTCAATGGGTGTCGCTGTAATTCTCAGAGAGGTCTCATGGTGTTTGTCAGAGATTTGTCATGAACTTCTACTCTTTCTATGCTTTATCCTTTTTAACAGTTGTTCACAAATGTTCTTACTGCCAAAAAGCATTGACATGAAAAGAGTGTGATTGAAAAGTGAAGGATATTTGAGTGATATTTTTTTCTGGTAAGATAGGTCTTACAAAAGAATATGAAAGAGACACGATCCAATTTTTGACTTGAATATGTGATTGTAACTCTGTACATTCCATCTGAAAATGTGCAGGTAATGTAGTTATGTTGACTGAAAATGGAGTCACAAATATACCAAAACCAGGATTTTTTTTGAAACCTGTTCTCAAATTCCTTTATCACAATGGAAAACAAGGCTGGAATTTTTTTGCTGTTCACAGGACAGTGTGTAGCCAACATATCAAAATGCATACAATTATTTGCCACGACTTGAGATAGCACTGCACTGCGCCCTCCCCATGCCCTGGTTTTAGCTGACACAGTGCTGACTGCTCATGATGTTCAGGTGCGCACCTGAGGCACAGTGGGAAGAGCCACTGCCATGATGGTGCAGGACTGCAGGATGAGCGGGGCTGGGCTGCACGCAGCCTGTGGGCCATGGGTTGGGACTGCCTGATTTAATATTTTTAAGTTATCTACTTAAAAATGGATGTTGAAACTCTGAGTATCTACAAAACTTCCATTACGTTACAGCTTATATCATGCAAATAGCAGCTTTCAGAATGAAGCACTATTCCTAATTATCTTAATATTGTAAGCAATTTGTAGATCAGATATTTAGATTTTAGATCAGATACTTAATACACTTCTAATAGAAGTAGTCCAGCAATATAGCTCAGCAGTCTCTTATCTTGATGGCAAGTAGGAATATTTCCTGACTTAGAACCAAAAGAAGTATCATCATCCTCTACTACAAAGGGCAGCTGCATTGCCACTTCAGTCTGCAGACTGAAGCTTGTCTTGGAGTCACTGACAGAAACAATAGAGGTGACATCACCAAGCATCCCATTCCTCTCACTCCAAGAGCTATCCCATGGGATGCAGTTTGCAGATTTCCATCCCATTAGTTTAAATACTACATTTCATGCCTTGGATTGAAGTCTTCTGCTCCTAATTTCTTGGGAGAAGCTAATTAGAGTACAGCATTCTACTGACACATCACAGCAGAAAGGCCTCCCAATGCACAGAGCTGTATGGGTGTATTCTAACAAATATGTTCTGAAGGAAATCTCATCTTCCTCAGTCATAAATGAGGAAGTAGAAGTACTCTCTTAAGCAATAAGTCAGTTTGGGAATTCATGCCATTCGCTAAGAACTTTGTTATTTCTAATTGATTTTGAGATGTATGCAGTGAAGGCTGACCTTAGGAACTGCAGATGAAAATAAATATTTAGTTCTCCAGAATTATATGCTTTGCTCCATTAAAGCCACTCAGGAATTCATTTTGTTTAGAAACAAATGCAAGTCCTAGTTCCCAGCATCTGTCTATACAGAGTAAGTCTATGATGAAAGGTACATGACGTTTCTCCCACTACCCGTCTTCATCCCCATGACAGTGTTACAAGAATTAGCTCACAGTTCTGATCTCTATTTATTTATTTATTTACGTTGTATAGACTTGGATGATTTAAGTATTTCTCACATTATTAAATATCCCACTTCAAATTTTTTCACCAAGACATCACTGAGTCAAGCACTAAGGCATGTGAAGTGTGTTTTTCTGGCACTTGAAGAAACCAAGTTCACTCAGTTAATAAGTTCATCATGTTTTACTGATTTTTTTAGTCTACAGTTTCTGTTTTCACATTTAAATCCATAAATATTGACAGATCATTTAAAATCCTGCCAGGCTGTAAGTTGGCATCTTCCAATCATAACTATGTCTGAGTTCCCAGATCCTCTGAGTGTCTGGAGAGCTAGATTGTCTGCCAACAGGGACTGCATTCCCTACAGTCACACTTGGTTGGTGTAATGGAGATACTCTGAGCATTCAGAGTGTACTTCACAGTACCTTTGTCCTTGTGGTCAAAGGGTTAGAGATGAGTTAAACACAAATGGGAGCAAGCTCATGTAATAATAAGAAGACTTTCAAATAGAAGGGGTTAAAAAAGACTTCCCCACATAAAATGTAGTTGTTAAACAAAACTGACTGGGTTAATTCATTATCATTAAATTACTTGGCAGCTTCCATCACAGTCCTGTTTTCAGGTCTCCATGGTTCTGTTACACTAATGGTCCAGTCCAAAATTTTCCATTAAAAATGGCCGCTTTGAGCTTGATTTTGTTGTTGCACCACTCTGGTGTTTCCAAGAGCACTCACTACCCTATTCTATGGTTTCTTGAGCAGACATGAATAGGCATTCTGTGCAGAGCACTGGGCAGGTCCTCCAGTCTCTTTGATGACATCTGGGTCCTTCCACACAGTTTTGCTTGTTCAGGCACTGCAGAAAACAAGATAAACATCTGATTGAACAGAGGAAGCTAGGTCATGCCCTCCAGCTATAAAAGCTGGAGACCACAAGTCACATGTCTCCTTAGTGCATATGTATGGATGCAGTTTAGTTAGACTTCAGCAAGTCTATGACATTGTCTCTCCACATTATGTTGGAGAAGCTAGAAGCCCATGGCCTGGACAGGCGCTGGGTCCTACATTTTGGTCACAACTGCATGCGTTGCTACAAGCTTGGGGAAGAGCAGCTGGAAAGCTGTGTGGTGGAAAAGAATCTGGGGATGTTAGTTGACAGCTGGCTGAACAAGAGCCAGCAGTCTGCCCTGGTGGCCAAGAAGGCCATTGTCATCGTGGCTTTTATCAGAAATAGTGTTGTCTGCAGGACTAGGGAGGTGATTGAACCTCTGCACTGGTGAGGCCGCACCTTGAGTGCTGTGTTCAGTTTGGGACCCCTCACTACAAAGAAAGATATCAAGGCCCTGGAACGTGTCCAGAGAAGGGCAACAAAGCTGCTGAGTAGTCTGGAGAACAAGCCTAGTTGGGCAGTAGCTGAGGGAGATGAGATTGTTCAGCTTAGAGAAGAGCTTAGAGGAGACCTCATTGCTCTCTACATGACCTGAAAGGAGGTTGCAGTTGTGGTGGGGGTTGGTCTGTTCTCCCAAGTAACCAGTGATAGGACAGGAGGTAATGGCCCCAAGTTGTGCCATGGAGATTCAGGCTGGACATTTGGGAAAATTTAGTCTTAGAAAGAGTGGTCAGGCATTGGAACAGACTGCCCAGAGGAGTCGTGGAATCACCATCCTTGGAGGTTTCCAAACAAAGTATAGATGTGGCACCTAGGGACATGGTTTAGTGGGCATGCTTGTGATGGGTCAATGGTTGGGCTAGATGATGATCAGAAGACTGGAGCACCTCTCCTACAAAGTAAGGTTGAGGGAGTTGGACTTTTTTAGCTTGGAGGAGAGAAGACTCTGGATAGACCTCATTGCAGCCTTCCAGTCCTTGAAGGGAGTGTACAAGCAGGAGGTGGACAGACTTTTTACATGGTCTAATAGCGATAGGACAAGACAGAATGGCTTTAAACTAAAAGAGGGGAAATTTAGGTTAGATGTTAGGAAGACATTTTTTACTTAGGGCGTGGTTAGGCACTGGAAGATGTTGCCCAGAGAAGATGTGGATGCCCCATTCCCTGCAGGCATTCAAAGCCAGGTAGATGAGGCCCTGGACAGCCTGATTTGGTGAGTGGCAAACCTGTATATGGAAAGGGGGTTGGAACTAGATGATCCTCGAGGCCCTAGGGAAGTGATTCTGGGTAAGTTCTGACAGTAGCACTTCACTCTCTGTTGTTCAGGCACTGCAGATACCAGGCAACACCCTTACCGGGGTGCCACAATGTATTCACACAACTGTCCTTCTTGGGTCTGAGGTATCTCAGCCTGCAACAATCTTTTAGAGCAACTGTTCCAGTGGAAGTTGAACGAACTGCAGTTGAAGTAAAATTCATCCTATTTCTTCTAGCTAACCAATCAAATCTGCTTTAATTAGTTGAAATAAATATTCATTATGGATAACAGATTCAAACAAAAGATATATGGGAATCTGGTTTAACATTTGTTGGAAATATCCAAATAATTTTGTCAGGACAGTATCTCTGATAAAAGCAGATTTTATTCGTGATTGCAATGGCGGGCGTCCCGCAAGCAGGAGCACCCTAAGGACGCAAGGACAGCTTTTGTACCTTGCTTTCTCCTTTACCTGTCCCCCTGCCCTGTTTCCCCATTGGCTGGGTACTCCAGGTTCACAGTCTTATCACAGTTTACATTTGTTAATTGGTGTGATATCTGTCAGCCAGCAGCCATCCTGTTGTTCCAAGCCGTCTCAGTGCTCTTCTTGTATTGAAATGGTGATTTTCTTCAAAGCCTTCGTTAAACAAAGAGCACCAGAGGGCAGGGTGATGCCAGGCCTTGCGATGTCTCTTAGGCTATTCCTTGAGCGTGCCGTCACTTGTTCTCTGGTTCGATCAATCTTGTGCAAGATACTCTCGCAATGTGTATGATAAAATATACATATATACTCTTACATACTGAGAGTGCATTCCTGGGGTAGGTTCGTCCAGATGATAAGTGATGCAGAGACCTCCTCTCCCCCGGTAAAGTAGAAAGGCTCCCAAAAAGAACTATGACAGCAGAGACCATGAAATAAAAAAATACTATCCAATTCTAATGCAGGAATAACATTTGATTCCCACAATATCCATAATCAATAATGTATTAAAGATCAGACTTTATTATTTAATAGTCGCTTACCAGTGTCCTACTCTGGAAAAAACAAAACAAAACTTTACTACCAATACGTAACTGCTTTTTTTTTTTTTTTTTTTTTTTTTTTTTTGGTAGTGGTGTTTTATCTACAAAATACAACCCTTTGAACAAGTAAGGAGAGAAAAGAAAGTATGGTTTCAGGCAGTGTTTTCAGTGACTTGATACGCAAAGCTGTAAAACTCACTGGGTTTGTTGTTTTTTCTTTCTTTTATGGCGCTTCAGAGCTAAGGATGCAGGAGTCTGTCCTGCTGTGTGTCTGGCAGTCCCTTGAAGAGCCTATGGCAAGGATTTAGGGATGAACAAGGTGGTATCTCCTAGGTAAAGCCAAAAGCAGTGGGTCTTATCCACCTCCCACTAAATGAGGGCTGCTTGGCTGGCAAAGTACTTGGGCTCTGTCTCAGGCACAGGGCCAGAAGACACACTTTGTGGGCTGCCAGGACTGACCATTATTGCCCTTCCTCCACCTCCCTGCCCCTCCACATGCCTTGCAGGGCCCTGAGACTGGTGAGAATCCAGCTACAGCCCCAGAGTCCTCAGAAAGCTATGTCCATGTAACACCTCCCAACTAACAGAAGTTACCTGAGAAGTTATAAACTCACTTACACTGACAAGCTTGAGAAGATTTCAAGCTGAGCCTGAAGGTAGTGGAATCATATGCACTGATACGCACAGCTGCAGCCAGGCTTCTGGGTGGATACTGCAGGCCCTTGATAGTTACCTTACAGAAAGCACATTGACACCATTGGCAACTTCACGAGCATGAATTGAGCCCCCATGCAACACCAGAATGCTGTCAGTGCAGCACGGCAAACAGCAAACAGCCATGGAGCAGCAGTGTGACAGGATACCCAGATGCAATCAGAGCACAGCAGTGCTGTCATTGGTTCAGGCCCTCAGTCTAAAGTGAAACTTGCCAGTGCCATATTGCAGGGCAAATTTATCCTATGAAGAAGAACTTGCAAGAGAAAATTCGGTGTAAAGCCATACCACAGTGGTACATGAGACAAGCAAGCCCACTCTCCCCATGCTTGGTGGAGCATCAAGTGATGCTTTGGTTATTGCTTGTGGTTTGTCTCTGGTGCTGAAGAGATCACTGCATGTTCTCCTTACTCTGTGTAACGTGATGACAAGCTCTTTCTGAAGAACCTCAGTTGCTCTTTATAACTTTACATCCTGAATCACTAATATCAGCTGGGCTGGGTCACACGTACAAACAAACAGCAAAAGAGAATCTGACTGCTCTGATGTAGCTAAAATTAGTTAAGGTCCAGTCTTTCAGAGGGCAAAATACCTGTGTGACCAGTGCATGAGGGAAGATTATCAGAAGATTCCCAAGGACCAAAACTGATCATTTTGCTGTGCTTTGTTTATGAGCAAAGCTCTCTTCAGCACGTATTCAAAGACTTTATGAAGACTTTATGAATGTACAGCTGCTCCAGAGGATCAGGCCAATCTGCGTGGGACAGGATGCAAAGACTCAGTCATACTCACAGCATGCTCTATCACCTGAGGTGGCCATCATTTTGCTGAAAACACTGCTCCAAATCAGAGTTGTATGTGTTTTGTAAAGGTGTCTAGAGCCCTAATTACACTTACAACTTTTCTTGATCTCACATATTACACTCTCCATTTTAACCCCCTATAAAACCAAGACACAAATCTAAGTCACAGAGAGATGTGCTTATTGTGTCTAGAGACTCCAAACGCCAAAATCTGGAAATATCACAGTGAAATTTTTCAGCAAGAAGTTCAGCTGGGTTTCCAGTCAGTTGCACACTGAGTGCTTTGGCAATCCAGTGCTTAAAAACTGCCCTGCCTTGTCCATTAAAGAGCAATGGAGGGATTTTTTTCTGTTCTCAGGTGTGCAACAGGCACCAAAGTTGTAGTGCATCATTTGGTACCAGAGAAAAGGCTGATGTGAAATAAACTTTGAACTTACTACACAGGCCCTATAGGCTAATTAATATTAACTTCTCCTCCCTGAGCAGCATAAAGTTGGAGTTAATTACACATGTTCTGTCTCTTTTTGGGTTGAAGATAATTGAGCGAAATCAAACAAAAAAATTCCCATCACAGGGGGATCTTGAACAACAACCAATCTGCACAAATAAGTTATTCCATATGATACATAAATGGAGATAAAAGCTTAGGTCTACCTAAAACTTTTTCTTTTTATAGCATCAACCCTGAGCATTTTGTGGCAAATAAAAATCCAAGTGCTGTAAAAAATGGCTTCTAAATCCTATTCACATTAAGTGACCTATGTACTCAGAGAAGATCAAAAAGAGGTTCCTTCATGGTGTATGGTGGGTATTTTTATTTTCGTACAAGGTGGATGATCTACCAACTCTACAGTGGCATGCCTTGCCATTCAGCCCTAACTGTACTCCTTGCTGATCTCCAAAGAACAGGCACGTGACAGCAGACCAGGACACCAACAGCAGGCTCTCTGGATGCAGCATTCTCCACACACAGCTCCACACGTACCATCCGGAAATAACTTATCACAGCATGAATCCAAGTGGCAGCACCCACCAGCAGCTGCCACAGACACACTAGAACGGGATTAATGTGAAGTAGGGTTAGTGTTAGGGTTAGTGCCCATTTCTGCAAAGGACTCTTCATTTATGTGTAATTTCTCACTCAGGATCCACTCCAAAAAGTGACTTCTTCAGTAACTTTATAAACAGCTTGTGTGTTGCCTCTTACTGTGTCCCAAATATGCTTACACACAGCCTGCCTAACTACCAGCTCAAACTTAGGCTGGGTCTTTTCTTCTTGCTCGTCATCCTAGAGATAATGGCTTACAGCTCTCGTGGGATTGCACTTACACTCTGCTGTTTTAGGGTGATCAGTGGATGCGAAACGAATCGGCTGCTGCACTGCAGCACCAACTGAATGTTTGGCTTTGATGCTCAGAATGGTGGGGAACTTCAGAAAATCTTATCTCATTACATGAGGCCCCATATTTTGTTACTCGGGCGAATCTTGGGGCTGAGTCTCGGCAGAGCCCAGAAGCTGACCCTCTTTAACATTTATGTCTTCTTTCCAGAATCTCAAAGAGTTAACTTTGTTAAGTTAGAAGGCAAAACATGTAGCTTGGCTTCTGAAGGCTTTCAATAATAGGCTGCTGAAGTCCGTACCAGTACAAGAAGCGGCACGCTGGGCACGATCAGCCACCAGGTGGAGGCCTTCACAACAGATTGGTCCGCAGTGATGGCTGCTGGCACGGCGGCACACCTGTACACCCAAGCTCGGTGGTCAGGGCCTCACCTGCAAACTGGTCCCGTCGCCATGCTGGTGATGGAGGTCAGCACAGGGAATTGCTGCACCTGGTGCTGCTTCCTACGTATAAAATTATTCACAGGACATCAACAGCACCAGAACAGCACTTTCCAGTCTGAAACTTCTTTGCTGCTGGAATCCAGTTATACTTTTTCATAAGGATGCTTAATCTGATATTTGTGTCTTAGAGCTGAAAGACGTGCTTTTGAAAATATCTATTAATTTTCTACTGTGTAAGTTCTTATTCCTGTTACTCTCCTTTAATTAAAAATAATTAAACAAACAAACAAACAAACATGGGGGAGGGTGCAAATTAATGTAAAACATAACTGGTATCCAGAAACTTGTGGCTTTGAAAAAATACACTTATACTTGTGTTTCTCCAGTGGTAAAGCAGAC
Source organism: Perdix hodgsoniae (assembly GCA_035772895.1). Taxonomy (NCBI): domain Eukaryota; kingdom Metazoa; phylum Chordata; class Aves; order Galliformes; family Phasianidae; genus Perdix; species Perdix hodgsoniae. The sequence continues at coordinate 591,605 of JAPSGF010000139.1, forward strand.
ATTATGCTTTATTTTGCTACTTTGCAGGATATTTTAAAGAATTTTCATTTTTCTTTCAAACATTAATAATTAATAACATTGCTATTTCCTTTACCTAATCCTGAATGGAAGCAATAGAACATACCATAAGATGTAACTTCTCTCTGCCCACACTTCCTTTCTTTTGCCCCTCCATGAACTCTCTAAAATATGTTGGTTGCTCCAAAAATAATTCCTTCTATTTATTTTTATAGAAACTACAACAGATAAAAAGAGCACAATAAAACTCTCATACAGCAAATTCTCAGCTACAAAATACTATTTTTCAACACAATCATCACCACTACCTGTCTATTTTTACCAGCAATGAATAAGAGCCTGCATGCCACACTTGTAAAAATCTGTGTGGCTATTTGGAATACAGCTTCTCTTTCACATTGCCGCTGCTGAAACACAACACTCACCCCTCACTGTGCTCATATCCACTGTTTGGCCTCCTTAAATGTTCAGCAAGCATCAACAAATATCAATGTGCCATTTTTTCCACATGGAGGAATTCAGTGACACTCCATTGCTCCACACACACTTCCAAGTCAGGCACCATTCTGTCAGTGCCCCTCTGCTGCCATCTCTCACATGGCAGCAATGTGTAATGGGATTTTGATGGGAAGGTTCAGCCTCTGCTGCCATCCCACATCTCTGACATCGTGAGTCAATATAATAGCACAGGGGACATTACTTTCAGAACAGCCCTTGCACAATCCAGTTATGAATTTGACCAGCCCTGTTATAGAAATTTAAAAAGAACATTACAAAATATAGAAGCAATATTAGCAACACTGAATGGTAAAATATAAATTTGGTGCTTATGAAAGACACTACACTGGCACACTCCTGTTCACCCTACAACAAACATTAGCACAGACCCATCCAGACCCAACAAACACCAGCAGTTGGCTATTCAGCTCTTCCACCACATCCAGTGGTCAAATATAGCCAACTAGACAGAGGACTTTTTCATTCTGAGTTGTCCTCCTCCAAGATCTCAGCAGAATTTGAGACTCTATGCAGGTCTTTGCCTGGGGTACTGACTGTAGAGATGCATTTGAATTTTGACTACAGTAGCAGAATCACAGAATCATAGAATTGCTCAGGTTGGAAAAGACTTTAAAGATCATCAAGTCCAACTGCAACCTGACCACAGTACCCTAACTCTAAAAACTCTTTGATAAATCATGTCCCTGAGCACCACATCCAGATGGTTTTTAAACACATCCAGAGATGGTGACTCAACCACCTCCCTGGGGAACCTATTCCACTGCTTAACAACCCTTTCTGTAAAGTGTTTCCTGATATCCATCCTAAACATACCCTGGTGCAACTAGAGGCCATTTCCCCTCATCCTGTCACCCAGTGAGAAGAAACCAGCCCTGCTCTTCCTGTAAGCACCCTTCAGGTATTGGAAGGGAGAAATAAGGTCTCCCCTCAGCCTCCTTTTCTGGGAGCCTGAAAAGCCCCAATTCCTTCAGTAAATGTAGGAAAGAAATGTGATCCTGAGAGACTGTTCCTGAAAACTCCTTGGTCACTGCCTTGATAATCATCAAACACTGTCCATAAGCCTGATGTCAATTCATCTAATACTCAATCTCTTCATTCCAGCAAGTGCACGTTTTCTCAGTCACAGTGCCAAGTGACATCAAGTCAACGATTCCCATCATTCAGCCAAAAAGAGATGCCGTGTTTTTCCAACAAAACCTACCTTCTGTGAAACCCTACTGACAGGCACTGACTATATTTTTAGCCTCCAATTCTTTGTTGATGGAGTCATAAGATACTGTCCTATGACTTCTGCCAGGCAAGACACCAATCAAACAGTCCAGCAGCTCTCTGGGTCACCTTTTTACTCTTTTTAAACATTGAAAGCATACTGGCAAACCCCCAAACCATTAATAATCTTCCAATTTTCTTCAGGTTTTGTTAAAAGTTAACACCAACAACTCTGAGGAATTTGAGAAGGCAGCTTGTAAAATTAAAATCTGCTCTGCTGACTTCAACTTTGAATTGTTTCAACTTATCCCACTTTTTTGCCTACGTTTTGAGTTGCTATTAGCAGAAGAACTTCATGAAGAGCAAAAAAATGGATTTGATACAGTCGTGCTTAATTTTTTGCTTTGACATTGAAGCAACTGTAATTTCACCAACAATGACTATAGACAGTCTATATATAGGAAGCAGCAGGACAAGGTTCTAACTGTAAACTTTAGTATTAAGCATATTAATGCAATGGGTATTAATATTTATTATATTAATATTTTTCCCAGCATCTGGGAAAATGTACAGGGCTAAAGATCTTTGTAGGGCTAAAGATTAAACACATGAAATTTTAAAAAATAATCTTCTTTATGCAGTGGTCTACAAATGGGCTTCCAAAATATGAATCTTAGTAAGTTGACTGTAAGGGGCTATGAAATATATACCATGCGTAACACACAAGAGGCATTATTATGCTACAGACTCTAGAAATGATGCTGCAGATTCTTCGGTGCATCTATTGGCATTTCAGCCATCACAGACACAAGGACAATCTCCTGCCTATGACCCATTATTTTGAGAACAACCCACTGTTCTCCATGAAGAAATTTCACCGTTGCCTGATCCTATTTAACACACTTGGAAACTGTCCAAGCACTCAGAGTTACCAACTCTCATTGTATTTTAGAACTAGTCTTGGATTTCAGAGTTAGATGATTGCATAAAGATCAAAACTTTCATAAACAGAAAAGCCAAAATTGTAAAGACCACCTACCCCAAGAATATCTGTGTTGCTCTGAAAAAAACCCTTTGCTCTACAAAAACACCCTCCCTTATCCAGCTAAGAAAAAAATGAAAAAAAAGCAGTCACAATTTTTGAAAACAATTTTAACATCTGTATCTCTCATTCGTTTCTTGAATAGTTAAAATTGATAAATCATGGGACATAAATGCAACTGCTCCCTCTCTGAGTCACAGTCCTCCATCTTTCCAGCTTATCTTCAAGGCACCTGCAGCAGAAAACAACAGAGAATGTTTATTTCTGCTCATTTTCTTGTATTTCCCCAGCAGAGGCTGCCATTTCTAACTTTAAAGTCAGGCCAAACATGCTTACAAACAGTAGTCACTGGAATCTAAACATTTCAACAAGGCCAAGCATCGGAGTCCTGCATTTTAGTCACAGCAACACCAAGCAACCCTACAGGCTTGGTGAGGAGTGGCTGGAAAGCTGCCTGGTGACCTTGGTGTACTGATGGACAGTCGGCTAAATATGAGCCAGCAGTGTGCCCAGGTGGCCAAGAAGGCCAGTGGCATCCTGGCTTGTATCAGGAATGGAGTGGTGAGCAGGACTAGAGAAGAAATCCTGCCTCTGTACTCAGCATTGGTGAGGTCTCACCTCAAGTACTGTGTTCAGTTTTGGGCAGCTCAGTACAGAAAGGACATGGAAGTGCTGGAGCAGGTCCAAAGAAGGGCAACAAGGCTGGGGAAGGGCTTGGAGAATATGGCCTACGAGGAGAGACTGAAGGAACTGGGGCTGTTTAGTTTGAGGAAAAAGAGGCTGAGGAGAAATCTTATTGCTCTCTTCCAATACCTTAAAGGTGAGTGCAGTGAGAATGGGACTCGGCTCTTCTCACTGGTAACAGGTGACAGGAGGAGGGGAAATGGCCTTAAGTTGTGCCAAGGTAAGTTTAGATTGGTTATCAGGAAAAAGTTCTTTATAGAAAGGGTTGTTAAGCACTGGAATGGGCTGCCCAGGGAGGTGTTGAGTCACCATCCATGGATGTGTTTAACAACCATATGGATGTGGTGTTCAGCCATGATTTAGCAGAGGGTTGTTAGAGAGTTAGGGTACTGTGGTCAGGTTGCAGTTGGACTTGATGATCTTTAAAGTTTTTTCCAACCTGAGGAATTCCATGATTTTATGATTCTGTGAACTTGCACTGGAATCATAATAATACATGCTTAATTGACAGAACATCTCTTGTGTTACTGAAAGTCACAAACACTTTCAGAATGCTGGATGTTACAATAAGGATAACTGCAAGAAAGTTACTCACCTCTTCAAGGAAGTAATTTTGGATTTACGTCTTGTGTTCATTTACCCTAAGTGACTATCAGCACAAAATATTCTTTCCTATAAACCAGCTAAGCATTCACTGACCTCCAAATACGCATGCCTGCAGACCTTGGGAGTGATAGAAAATATTTTCACTTTAAAGAGAATATGAAAACATGATATCCATCTGAAAAGCAACGCATAGCCAACTTTTTTTACATAAACTTCTCTGATTAGTTTTTCTACATTCTGTGCCATCAGTAAAAAAAATTGTAAAGGATCAAGTTCTTAACAGATGGTGCACTGAATCTATGTTCATAAACTCACAAATCCTTACTTGCTCTAGGGAAACAAAGACTCTCATGTGACTGTTTTGCCAGCAAGCAGAAAATGAATCTATAAATTCATCTTAGCCCGATATGGGTACATTTTGCATCAAAAACCAAACATTGTTGTACGTAGCTTATGTTGAGGCATGGTCTTCAGAAAGCACTCAGTGACTGGCTGATCTGAAATATCTCAACTTTGTGGATGCCTCTACAGAATCAGCTTGAAAGACATTAAAGCTCTCTAAGACAGAGCAAGCCAGTGAGGCATCTGCTTATGCTTGTATTGCATGACTGAGCACATCACACTGAGAAAGGGTTTCAGTTTCCAGTGCTGCCTTGTGACATTTCACAGATTAAGACATATGTTGATGCTGTGTAGTTTTTTGATTCATGAGCTCTCTTGTGGGTTTTATATATCCACTCCCATGCACATCTTCTTACCTGAATACCAAACAAATGGACAGGGAAACTGTTAATAAGGAAATAATGACTGGCCATAGACAAAGCTGCCTATACAATTAGCTTTCTCAATATCTGGTTTCATACACATATCATGTATTGAAATCAGAAACTGGAAAAGTCGAGAGTTTTAGTACATACAAAGTTTAGGTTTTCTTTTAATCAGAGGGACAAAAGATTGAATATTAGATGTAAGCATAAAAGAAAAGAAACAAGGATAATAAATATCTCAGAGGCCAGATGTATGCTACATTACAAATTGCTTAGCTGAGGTTGAGTTAGATCTTGCAAATAAAATGAAAATGAAAGGTTTAAAATAAAGTTTTAAAATAAAAATCCATAAAAATAAACACTCAAATATTTTTAGAAGAAATACAGACTATCTGTTCTATCACTGCTTCTTAACCTGTGGACCACCAGTGGTCCCCAGGACATCAACAGTCTCAAAACAACTACCCAGGACAACAAACTCCCAAGCACATTCCCAAACTTGTAAGCAAACTAACAAGTACAATGGAGGTAAGCAGAGGAACAAACAGAACTCTTTATATTAATCTTTAGCCATTAGTGCGGAAATGCTGCATGAAACGCATTCATGTTGTTTGCTCTTTTTCCTGAAATGGCTAAGTAGTTCTTTTTAGAAGGCTCAGCATCTCTTTCTACTACACAAGGGTGGAACTGGGGTAGGTTTATGGTGATGTAGATAGATCCTCCAAAAGTAAATAAATATTTTTCCTCAGTTAGCAATAGAAAGTGATAACACAGATGGAGCAAAGATGTAGTAAATTTATAGCAATTAGGAGGTTCACAGTACCTCTGAAAAGAACTGTATAGTTTGAGATATCATAGCAGAAATGAAATTATATTTCAAAATACAGTCGTGTACTTGGGGATATTGAATGTATTAATCTGAAACAAGATGTTCACAAATTGATAGTGTGATCCAATGAAAAAAAGAAAAACACAAACCCAACCTTTGGCATGCTAGAAGCTTTCCATTAGAACCATGCAAGTACAAGTACCATTGTACTGACACTGTGAGAATTTGAGTGCAGTTTTTATCATCTAAACTCATAAAAGATGTCAAAATGAAAGAATAAGAAACATAAGAAAAATTGTAAAAGAAATCAACATACCAATATTATCAGCACTGTTTTTGTCCTAGAATCAAAATATAGCATCATACCAGACACTCTGAAGAACAATTAAACCCCAGCTGAAACCAAAACTTTAATATTGGTAACGTTACTAGGGAGCCAACCAGCTGGTCCCACTTGGATATGAATGGGACTGTTCATTCAGTGGACTTCTTAAGCTCTAGAGATAATCTCTGGCATAATTTTTTAAAAGTTTATGTTCCAATTTGTAACATATTTGAATCTGAAAATTTGGACCTGGACTGGTAGTCAAGGCATGCAAACAACTCAAAACTCTATACTCCAACCATGTCAGCAGAAGAAGAATTTCTAAAGCATAGTTTTTGACCAGTGTACCTGAGAGACCAGAAGGAGGAATCCTCTGTTCACTCACGTATCAGTATCAGGATACCATGTTCAGATTGGAGAGTTTTCTTTGCACAGACACAGTGACATTTAAAGAAAGAAATAAAAAAATACCAAACAGTTATTATTTTTCTCTTCATTTCTCCTTTACTAAGTCCTGCCAGTTTTCTAACTATAACTATTATATAATATATATATAACTATTTCAGGCATTTACAACTTTAGTGCAAGAAGTATGATCATTTCTCAGTACACATTTATCAGGTCAAACAGAACAAGCACAGAGCAGAACAGAATCCCCTTTTAAGAAAGAAAACATATGTGTTTATTCTCAAAGACTTTTCTGTAGAAAAAAATATGCCAGGAATTACCTGCAATTAAATTCCCTGGCAAGAGCAATGGCGTGACATAGGACTTAAGCATATTTCTAGGATTAGATATTAAGTATGAATAATTAGAACCATACAACTTTCCTCTTTATTATCCAGGTATTTCCCTTATGCAACACAAATCTAAATAAATTCATAAAGTGTGACTCATACTCATCCACTGTGCACTAAACCCAATGGTATGCAGCCCCATTGTTCAAACTTCAGTAATTCCATTCAGAGCTATCTTTTGTTCCTCTGCTTTGTCAGTCAACCCATTTTAATACCCACAGAGGCTGTTAAATCTATAAAGCTTCTGAATTTTTGCATGGCTCATCTTGTTTCAAAAGCTTATTATACAACATAGCAGTTTTTTTCATGATACACACTGGTGGATCCACTGCTGCTTTGTCCAAGTGGGAGCATCACAGTGCTCCTATCAAAGGCCATGCCCAAATAAACAATTCACTGTCCCAGCTGCTATCTAGGCAGTCAGCCTCTATGTGCCATGTACTTCTTCAGCTCAGGTTGCTTAAGGAAGATTTCTTATTAGTGGAATTAGTATATGACTTAACATCAATGTTCTCAATTGACATAAGCATCTTTTTGATAGGAACAAAAACTGATAAGGCTTAAAAACGGATCCAGCACTTTTGAAACAAGTTGCCTTTTCAGTTAAAATAAAAGTTTATTTTGCAAAGCAGTTCCCAGGATAGGCTATAGGCCAATGTCTGCAATTCTAGATTTCTACATACTGTTCTCATCCCTGAACCTTCAGCAAGATTTTTAGCTCTTTTGTGCCCCAGGTTCCTTATCACTTTGCTGAGGATCATAAAAATAACTTGAAATTTTAATTAACATTTTCATGTTATCTCATAAACCAAATTTGCAGTCTTCTACCTCAATGAAAATGCCAATGAAGCATTTCAAGAATGAGTTTCCAGATGTCATATTCCCCTCTACAGTACCTATGGTAAATAAGAGGTTGAAACTATTGAGTTTGTTCATCGCTATGATGAGCAGTCTAGTGAGAATTGTTTGCAGACACTTCAAGGGAGTGTGCAGGAGGAATGTGAGGACATTGAGCCAGACCTGGAAGTGTAAAGTGAAACAGAAAGAGGCAATGGACACAAGCTGAAAGATGGGAAATTCTAGTTACACACAAAATGGTGCAGTCTTAGAGTGTGTGAAAGCCCCACTAGTGGAGATAATCAGCCCTAGGCTGGATAAAGCCTTGAGTAATGGTACGCAGATGGAATTGGACAAAGTTCCCTTCCAGTCTAAATTTTTCTGTGAATCAATGAAAATTGTTCCGTGCTTAGATGAATATTCCAGTAACCAAAAGAGCAGAAAAGGTAGCGTGTGCCAGTACATCATTCCTCCCCTGTCCCCTTTTCTGTACCTTTTTCCTCTATTTTTACCAAATCCCAAACTCATAACTTTCTCTAGAAACATCCTGAAGTTAACTTCAACTTTTTTTCCTTAACTATGATAATCCTTTATCTTTTACATAGCATAGTTCAAGCATAGTTCACTTTCTCATTTCATTTCATCAGGTGGTATTCTAAACATAAAGTTAAGGGGAATCCAGCCTTTTTTTTTTTTTTTTTTTTTTTTTTTTTCATACAGCTCACATGAAAGCTATAGGCCCAAAGATGCTCTGATGATATCCAAATACAATACAAAACGCTTTGGTTTGGGCCACTGTGTGTTTTTACACTGTTTATGCTCATTTCTGTTAAGAAGTCCAACTCACACACATTTTTGCTACATGCATCATAACTGTTCACTGCCAGTAGAGACATTTTAATTACCTTTTGTACCTGGTACAGGTTCAAACAATAATGCAAATATTATCAGGACTCACTTCCTTAAACATAAGAGAAGATAGATTTGTTTATTTGTTTGAATCAAGGTGTACTGTTCGTTTGATTTTCTAACAGTTTCACTACTTACAAATGATGCATTTATATTAAATTACATTACATACTCTCTTTTTCAAGAACTCTCATCTATTATGTAACCAGTTTCATTTAGAGATCTCAAAACAGTTTACTCATGAAGATAGTGAGCAAAAAAGCAAAGAGCTTACCAGTGACACAATCTGCAGTTCACTGTTAAAACAGAACCTCAAACATCCAATTCCCTGCTGCTCAGCCCACAGCTCTTACACGAATACCCAACTCAACAGTCAGGAAAAACTTCTGGATGCTCTTGTCAACCATAGAATCATAGAATGGCCTGGGTTTAAAAGGCCCACAGGGCTCACCCAGTTCCAACCCCCTGCTGTGTGCAGGTCACCAGCCAGCAGCCCAGGCTGCCCAGAGCCACATCCAGCCTGGCCTTGAATGCCTGCAGGGATGGGGCATCCACAGCCTCCTTGGGCAACCTGTGCCAGTGCCTCACCGCCCTCTGGGTGAAAAACCCTCCAAATGCTCAACCTAATCCTCTCCTGTGTCAGACCATTACCCCTTGTCCTATCACTGTCCACTCTCATGTCTCGCTCCAATTTATAGGAGGTTCTTTTAATATCTGTATGCCAGGCGTGAGATTAGGAAATAATGGTTCATATGTTAGTCCAACCAGTTTATTATAAATCCTAATCAGGGAGACGGGGAAGGGAAGGAGGACAATAGAAAAGATAGGAAAGAAGCAAGCATCATGTGAAGCAGGGATAGTCACCACCAGGACCCGGCAGCGTTCCCATTGCACGCCGTTTCGAAGGTCCGAGGCAGAAGCAGCAGAGGGGGAGAGCAGCAGCGTGGCTGGCCTCGGGCAGCAAGCAGGTAGCAGGAGGCAGTCGCGGAGCCAACCCGGGAGGAAGCAGCAGGACTCAGGCAGTGGGCCCAGAAGAGCCTGTCAGCATGCAGGAATTCCGTAGTGAGGGATCTGACGGCAGGCACCTCTGTTCTTCTTCAGCATCGTGGCAGAGTGCAGAGCAAGTCCAGGAGGGAGAGAGGCAGGTCGTGAGGCTTCTCATGGCAGAAACCTCTTCTTCTGCATGAGGAATCTATTGCCAGAAAAACTAAACCTCATGATTGTAGGTCCCCATTTTACTCTCCTTCTCTTTCTGCCTACGTAACATCCCTGGAGCTTGAGCAAGAGTCATGTGTGTACCCCCTGAGATGGCCATCTTCCTTGAGATACGTCCACACAGAAGATTGCTTCACGGCCATTAAGCTGCAGCTTCTCTCTCTCTTGTTGCCCCTGGCCTTGTCCATCTGTGTCCCTCAGACAAAGGATTTCTCAGCCCCTGCCCAGGACTTGCCTGGACTTGCTCATCTGTGTCCCCAGCAAGCTTTGAGACAATGATGTAAAACAATATCTTACACCTTGTAAACAGCCCCTCCCCCTCCTGTTTTTCTGCTCCCTTCAAGTACTGGAAGGCCACAATGAGGTCTCCCTGGAGCCTTCTCTTCTCCAAGCTAAACAAACCCAGTTCCCTCGACCTTTCTTCATAGGAGAGGTGCTCCAGCCCTCTGATCATCTTAGTGGTCCTCCTCCAGACTCATTCCAAGAGCTCTGCATCTGGGGTCATACAGCTTTTCAAATTGCACTCTCAGAAGATGTTATTCCTAGAGCAGAGCAGCTTTGCTCATAGACATGGTCCTCAAAAGTGTTTTGCCATCCATTCTTGTTTGCAGAGAGAATGCTTCCCGCAGCTATCCCTGAGGAAGCATCCTTTCACAGCATGTCTATGCCACTCCAGCTGCTAAGGTCAACATTTGTTTTTTACAATTCTAAAATGCACTGTACACTGAAAAATACAAAACACCTAGAAATACTGTAAACTAGCAGATAGTTCTCATTCATACAAATGGGAGAGAAACTCAGTGGAATTCAAATGATTGTGATAATCATCACCAATAGCGAATGAAGACATTACCTGCACTGCTATTTTCAAAGCAGCCATAACAGTAATAGGGAAGAGAAAGAACTCAGAGTATTCCTAGAAGTTCACTAAATCTTTTTAATTCCAAAGCAAGATAAATTTCTCATGAATATCTACATCATGAGCTCTGCATACAGGAAAGGCACAGCCCTGTTTTTCATGGTCATCAACATGCCTAGCAATTTTTTTTCTCCTAGTTTGTGCCAGGTCACTGAAACAAGACAAAAAACATTGTAGGCAAACACCAAGGAACTTAACAGGGAGATTTCCTCTTCCCAAGTCCTATGCTTCTCTGTTCTTGAAAGCTCAGTCTGCAGTCAGAGCTACTTTGCCTGAGGTTGCAGGATATTTGAATATTTTAGTTTTGTTTTATAGGAAGATAGGCTCACAAGTCAGTGACACAATTTTACTGCTTAAAAAAATTAAAAAAAATATCACTTTTAATTACTTCGGAGCTCTATTTAATGTTCCAGTAGTTCCCAATGATAAAGCTGGCCCACTGATACAGCAGGTCAAGCTGAAACACATTGATACTACAGTACATCCAGTCTAGAGGAATCAACCAACCAGTCCTACATTTAGTGAAGGAGAATGAAGGAAAGAATGTAGTGAAGGAATGGAAGGAGAGAGGAAAAAAAGGAGGGGGAGGCTGTGAATAGAACTGGCCTTGAGCACCAAGATGCTTCCACCATCTTTTTCTGTCTGGCCACTTTTCCTGGAAGTCCCAGATGAATGGTCATGGCGCATACCCACAGCAGCAGAGAAAATGCAGCACCTCTGGTTTGTACAGGAAGCATCCATCCTTCTAATCAGAAATCCCCAAAAAGGAGAACTTGAGACATACCACTGCTGAGAGCAGATCTTTCAATTACGTATGACTGCCTCATCCAGCTCTCCTCACTTAGAGTGGGTCTGCATATACCTCCCAAGCCACAAAGGTGGAAGGGTTAATGTTGAAATATCTCACGTAGACAATATGCTGTGAATATTAACACAGATGCCAAACTGGTCAGCTGATGGGGCAGAACCAGTGCAAGTGACCTCTTCACAGTGCTGCTGGTCCCCAGGCACAGCTTCCCGAGACAAGTTTAACACAACAGTGTTAAAGTCTTTCACCTGCTTGCAGGAAAGTAACTCTGACACTGGGCGCATCTCTGAGGAACTCGGGAAAAGTAACATGGATGGGGCTACAAGAGGTTTTCCACTTGTAGGAAGACTTTAGGGTCTTACCCAGGTTTGTATTTTAATTTATTATTTTTCAAATCTAGTGGTTATCTTCCATCTGTGCAGAAGTGTGTGATGGGGGAAGCTCTCCAGGAAGGCAGTAAGTTCCTATTCCCCAAGCTCCTTAGCATGAGCAAATCTGTGGAAATTCTACAAAGGCATTAGAGCTCTGCAAAACTAATCTACGTAGGTCCCAAAGAAACTTCTGTGGTTTGAAGAGGTGAGACAAGCATATCAGACCTAACAGAAGCTGACCGTTTCACTTCATTTGAGAAACTTCTGCCTTTACGGGCTCAAAGACAGAACGACAATCAGTCATCAAAATCTAGAATTTAATTTCTGCATTAAAAAGAAGAATACTTTCTTATAGAAAGCTGCACTTACACCACTGAGAGGAAGGCAGAGGGAACTCTGGCTGCTGTCACTCCAGTCTTCCTCGTATTGTCATTAGAAAAATCCAGGAAGAAAACTGCCCAACTCCAATGTGGTGTTCGACAGCCGGCATTCCCTTATTCTCACAATACGTACTGGGTGACTTGGAGTTCAGGTTCTACATTTAAACAGTTAAGATAGACATATGAAATATGCTGGCAGTACATGTTCATTCTTTTCTAAGAAATCATCAATAGCCAGTAGTGTCCCTCTGGGAATGTGCAGCTAGAGACTATGATGGTCTACAACCACCTATTTCTTCTTCTTTATTTTATCTTCATCTTCCTCTTCATCATGGTGCCTACTATCCAACTCCCATCTGTTTTTCCCCAATTTGGAAAATTTCCATTGCTTGTTACGCCATAATGAGCAACTTTCTATCTTGGTGCACTGTAACTCAAAACAACTTATATGAAACTCAAGAAAAAGTCCTTGCACCTGGTGGATGCAAAGATCAAAGTAGTGTATTGTGATTTCAGTGCTTCCACAAAGCAGGATCATTCAGAAAAACAAGACTGTTACCATACCAAGGGAAAGCTAAACTGGAAAGTTTTGGAACTTAGCACACATAAATTCCTTCTAATATAATTGGTCCTTACACAAATATTTTGATCTCTACTGCTAAACCAGCCTGTATCAATATGAGAAGGTACTAACACGAGGGAATGCTGCTGTCAGAGCAGGGAAATAGGTCAGCCTCCAATCCTATTAAAGTCTGTTTCTTTTAGGAGCCAGCACTAAAACAAAGAAAGTCCCACCCCTTTTCCCCAACAATCTCCACACTCAGAGATGAACTTAACCAATTAAACAAGTAAGAAATGTCTTCCTGACCCCCACGAAGGGATGAAATTTGAAGCAGAAGAATATACCATTCCTTGTTTTTTCCTAGCTAATTGCAAAGTGAGTTCAGCAACTGTTTCCTGCCATGCAGAAAACAGTACATTGGCAGCTACTATGCCTGCGTGTTAGTATGATGCATGAAGATCTATTGTTTTCCACGTCAGTCTGCTTGTGTACATAAATATTAGTGAAATGAAGGCCAAACAGGAAGTGAACTCTCTCTGGGAACATGCCTTCATGGCATACCCAGGGAAACAGGCAATGAAATATTTAGCAACTGTGCAAAAACTTCCGAAAAACAAACACCACTGTCTTCTTTTGTGGCAATCTTTTGTGTAAACTCATGCAGGGAAACTAAACAAGGCTGTTTGTTTATGCTGTTCATGCAAGGTTTATTGTTCTTTTTGTTTTAAACCAACTTGGTCTAAATAACAAGAACAAGCCAAACAGTTCTTGTCATTGAGGAATTTGCAATGGAAATTTGTCTTTGAATACCCAGGAAATTCTATGGTACAATTTACACTCCTTTAGCAAGTATTTGGGAAACATACCAAACAACAGCATATTGATGAAGAAACCTAGTCCATAACAACAGGCAATATGTAGTGAGGAAAACTGTATTTGTTCTGCTGTACAATCAGACAGAATAAAATGTCCTTTTAAAGACAGGTTATTTTTTTATAATTTGCATTGGATATGAGTTGGCACCCCAAAACGACCAGATTTTACACACTCTGCAGACCAGTTAAGCCAAAGTCCTCCACTCTGCTGGCATATCTGTGCTTCAAACAGAGGTACAACTGTGGCACCCATGGACACACCTGACCTGGTTTTAGGCAGTCACCTGTGCTAACATGAAGTACGAGGGCAGGTATACCAGCCCTGGATGCCCAGGTCTGTCCTGGACACTAGGTCCTTTTTCAAATATGTTCTTCTGCGTTAAACACATAAATTATGATACTGTTTAGAAGAAATACCACTTCCTACACATCAAACAGAAAAAAAAAAAGAAAAGAAAAAAAAAAGTGCTTTCTAGCGATTCAAAGCCATTTATCAAAAGGGGAAATGTTTTTTGTGGTGGCTGTTTATTTATGAAATAATTATCAAAATGATTAAGTGCCAGGGCAACAGCTGTAGAGAACGGCCACTTGCTGGATGCGTGGCCCTCCCAGGATACCTGGGAGAAGACGCTCTTCAAAAATCGTCCTCAACTCTTGCTGTGACTGAAAATTTTCTATGACAGCACTGTGCCATCTGCATAACAGGATCCTGTTGCAGCATCCATCTGATAGGACAGAGAAAAGGATAACTTCACCAATCTTACATTTTAAAATTCATGCAAGTGGGAATGGTATTCACACCACATGGCTGAAATGAAAGCACAAGCAAGTGGAGGGGCTGGCTGCTTCCTCACTAAAGTAACTAACACACACCTATAGACGGTTACAAAGCTGCTCGCTGCATTACATCTCCCTCCTGCCCAAAGCCATCCACTCCTTCCAGAGCTGGGGTTTCACCTAATCACACAAGACAGCTGGCACAGGAAAGCATATAAACCACAAAAACCTGAGCTTTGCCATTTTTTCTGTTCTCATTTATTGCTTGAAAGTTCAGACTAATGCTTATAGAAAAAAGATTAATTAGTCAATTTTACAAGTGGATGAAAACACCCAGACCCAGGAATTTATAATGCTTTGAAAAGAAAGCCAAGATGGTGAGAAAGAGAAGCAGACAGTGGGACAGCCAAGCAGTTATAAGGGGCAATTCTGTGACCTTTTCTGTCACTTCTGCAGAATTAAGATTCGCGTTTAGATTTCTTAAAGAAAAATGAGATGGGATTGAAGGAAAAACATGGAGAAGATGTCCATGCAAAATAAAATTTGAAGAACAAAGGGAGTTCCTGCAAAACAAGGTAAAGAAAAAGCAGAGAAGAAGAGTCTCATTCACAAGGATCTGGTTAAACAAACTTATCTTGCAGGTATATAGCAGGAGATGCTATCTTAGCTGCTGCCTGTAAATACTGCTTGCTGGACAGAACAAAAAGTGATAGAATTTGCAGGATACAAAGATCTAGTTGAGCAAAACAACAAACTTTGAACCCAGATTACAAAGTGTATATAAACAAAGGAAATGAAGGGGAGGAGGAGGGGGTGACTGATAGGCAAATTGAGAAAGACGTGGACCCCGAGTACCTCAGCAATAGGGAAAGGGGGAAGAGCTCACTAACGTTCAGGACACAGGGGTAAAACTGAGGCTGTGTCCTCCAGAACTTTGAAGGCTCACTGGACTCTCTTTTTATTCTAACAAAGAAAGCTGAAGTCTCTCCTCTGCCTCTTTTTGGCAGAAAGACGATTGACAAAGCTTAACAGAGCAGAAATTTTCTCAGCAGGATCTATCCAAGCAGCAGTAAGGATACACCTGTCCCATATTTGACTATAGTTCATGTCTAGTAGGAGAGCAAAAAAGTGAAGATCCTCTGGCAAAAAAAAGACAAGTAAATCATGAGGAAAAAAAAAATGTTCAGAAAACATCACAGACTGGGGAGAGCACTCAAGTCACCTGCGGTGAGTCGCCTGCTGAGGCTTCACACATACCAGGACCAGCAGGCAGCACTGCTTGGGGGCACAGTCATGAGATGGGTCAACCAGACTGAAGGCAAAGCAGAGTCCATCTGGAAGGTTTAATGAATTTTCCAGTCAGCTGCTTCAAGGCTCTCAGTCCAAACTTACCTGAAAACTGAAGCATAAAGGCAGTTCAGAATTAAACAGCTGATTCTGTCTCAAGTGTGTAGGCTGACAAAGCAATTTCTACTAGCTGAGCTACTTTGAGTTGTTGAAAATAAAAAATGCAAGCTTCTCAAAATTTCATTGTAGAAGGAATCCTGTCAGCTTTGTGGGACAAAGCACCTGCAGCTGTATATAAAAATAATGCAGTGATGCCACAACGTTGATTTCTCTGGTTTGCTCTTTGGAAAGCAAAGAAATGTTGCCCTCCATTTAGGACAATAGGAAGAGTACACCTCCTCACTTTCTCCTTTTCTCCAGCATTATATCACAAGCATTTTACATACTTGGTCACACTCCAGTCAAATGAATTAGTTTCTGAGTGAAATGGAAACATCTATTTTATTTAAATTTACTTTCTGATTAAGAAATGTATCAAAAAACATGTCATGCATCCTGCCGTCCATATCAAAGGTGAAAGGGTGTATTTACATCAGTGGCATGAGGAGGAAGTCTGTGGAGCCACATTTTCATTTTCCTGTTGTTTTTTTTTTCAATATTCTTGTTCCCTTTCACCAGAAAAGAGCTGGGGGAGAGAAAGTGGTTTAACCAGGTTAAGAAAGTGCTTCATAGAATCATGTAAGACTGTATCGATGTATCTCATTTGGTCAGTGTGGTGTTGTGTGTAGACACTCTGTGAACATCCTTGATCTTACAGCATAATGTATAGCAAGAAATACAAAACTATTTTATGCAGCCTAAATGTAATTATCCATTTTGATCTGTATATGACATTTCCATGCAGTCTTCTTCCTTCTGAATGCTTTTGATGAGCATTTTGATGATGGTCAGAATATGCTGAGGTTTTACAGCTCAGCAGGACTGTGCCATACATCTCATGAACATGAGCCTTATTCATGAGCACTAAAAGCATGAAGTGAGAATACTCAGTTTTCTGTTGAGGATGGATGAGGCCAGGCTCTTCTTGGTGGTGTATAACAAATAGGACAAGGAGTAATGGCCTAAAACTTGTACATAAGAAGTTCCATACTAACATGCGAAATAACTTCTTTATGGTAAGGGTGACAGAGCACTGGAACAGGTTGCCCAGGGAGGTTATGGGGTCTCCTTCTATGGAAATACTCAAGTCCTGTCTGGACACCTATCTGTGCGACCGATTGTAGAGTACCTACTTTAGCAGGGGGGGTTGGACTCGATCTCTTGAGGTCCCTTCCAAACCCTGCAATTCTGTAATTCTGTGAGATAAGAGAAGTGGAGCCTCTCCCACTCCTGCCCTTGAGAAATTTGCTTCAGCATTAGAAGGAGATAAACTCTGTTTACATTCCTGGAAAGATTATGAGATTATTAAGATGATGTCTGGACAGTGCTTTGAACATTTAGAAAAGCTGCATTATGCTAAGCATTAGAATGAATAATGTTCCCTTCCTTTTTAATACCCTCACTTCCAAATACATACAGGCAGCCAAAACACAGAGTTGAGTATGCCAGAAATTCTGGTGTAAATCCCTGGCATCACACATCAATGTGCTCTTTCATGTGAAATTAAAACCTCCTATTTGAGTATTAGTGGAAACAAAAGATGGGCATTTGAATAATAAAAGGGAAAACAAAAAGGGAAGAGCGGTGAATGAAACAAATTGGACTGAGTTAACCTGTCTGTTCAACCCTAACCAAAGGGCAGCTGAAGAAAGACACTTTTTTTGCTCACCTGTTATCAATGTTAGTCGTAAAATATCACATGAGGCTTACCAGGAGGTCCTGACCAACTGCACACTCATTTAGATGCCAATCATTCAACTCATGCAATTTGCTACATAATGTCTTCCTCTTAAAAATCTAGTGTTAAGGGGTTCTGTGTCTTGCCTCAAACATAGCTCTTTTCGTGGGATGTTGGAGAAATCCACGTTTTCTGCACTCCGTATACATAAACTCAGATATTATAATTAATAATTTAATTTAAACCCTAATTTAATAATAATTAAAATGAGTTTTGCTAAACTTAAGTCAGTTTTTTTTTTATGGCAAAGCAGCTTAGAATTTCAGACTAAAAGCTACTATAAGACATTATGTCCTTTGCCAGGAATATTCATTTAAAATTTAATAGCACTTAAAAAAGAGAATATCCATTCAAAATGTGAATTTAAGAATAACATTATTTCTTTAATAGCAATATTAAAACAGAATACACAAATTAATACTGGTTTTCATTAAATGTTGTCTTGAATTCTACACCTATACCAAAGTCCATTGAGTGTAGCACTGTTTCCAGTTATAATCTGCTGATATATCCAGCATATAGGCTAGTCACAAAAACCCTTTTACTTCGTTTAGCAATCCACTCATTTTGCAAAGTAAAGTTCTGATAGTTCTCAGGTATATTCCAGCTCAAGAGTTGTTCTTGTGTACCCAGAAAAGATTAGGAAATTAGCCTCAGAGAATGACTTCATCACTTCAGAGCCATCCAATCCAGCCTCCTTTTGCCACAAACAATATTTCTGTATAAGTACTGCATAATCCCTTTCACAATGTCTCAAATTCCCTCTTAAAAACCTCACTACTCCTCCTACTAACTCTTCTAAGAACATATTCTCTTTAGAAGACCCCATTGAATTTCCAGATTATGCAGACAGTGCATACCCCTTTGTTCTTATGTTGATATGCCCCTGCAGTTCTATAGCTTTTCTCCTGCTAATACATACCCACAGCTGTATTTGCAGACAGGAATGATGCCACGTATTCCCACAAGTCCCAGGAAAGCACCAAAAGGTTGCTCAGTTTGTCAGAAAGGAAAGAACCACAATGTAAACTCAGAAGCCCTGGAGAGCTAACCAGACAGAATCGGGAAAGGCACAATGATTGAGAGGTGCTGCATGGGTACAGGAGACCTGCTGGTGCCAAAAAGGACACAGGATCTGAGCACAGTTCACCTGGCCCTCATCTGATCTTATAACACTGCTTGATCTGCTTGAATCTCTCTAGGACTTTTCTTCCTTTTCTATGAAGGTTGTGCAAAAAAAGAAATTCCAACTGCTGCTGCCTGTGCTTGGGAAGGGCAATCTTCTGGACAAATGGTGGATGGTGTTGGCAGGCCTTCACCAGAGCTGTGATGGATTGCTGTGCTTGTCTGTGACAGCAGTTAGGTTCTCAGAACAAGAATGACAAGTCCTAGCCACATCCTGGTACCCTTCTGTGACTAAAGGTAGAAAAGAGCTGAACGCAGCTAGGAAAAACAGCAGTGTGGCTGTGTGCTGGGGAGGGAGTGAGAGGATTATTTCCCATGTTTGAAGAACATAATCCAAGCGGATTTAAGACTTTTCATTACTTTTCCTCTCTTCATAAAGTCCATAACAAAAACAAACCATATTAAGCATAAATGAGCCTACCAGAATTTATGAATAACTTGCATTCTTCCACTGGAGCTCGGCCAGTTACCCTTGGAAAGAATTCCTGTTTACTTTGTAGTGAATGCGAGAGACGCGCAATCTGCCAGGGGCTGTTACAGCAGTAAAAACACAGCCAGAGGCAGTCACAAATCACAAAGTTAATTTGTTAATTTCAAGGACAAAGATTAAAGTAATATATATTCTTTTAAAAGTTATTTTCTTTATCACATAGAAGATGAGTTTACATGAAAGCTGCTCTACTTCAAAGGCAACTTTCAGATACTTCAGCCATTCATTAGCTTGTTTTTCAAAGCCGATTAGATTTACAAAGAAAACTGCTTTCCTTTACCAAAAGCGTTGTTCTCTGTTGGACTAAGGTGACTGTCTCATTGCACCTTCATCTTTCCGCCAAAAAACCTCAGCCAGGTTGCACAGGGAGTTCAGATGCCAAACTCCTTGCCCAAGGCATTCCCAAAATCTGCAAAATTTGGAGGATGATCAGACGTGCTTCCTATTCCTGCTCTTTAGCAGTTCAGTCCTAGATTTACTGCTATATAAGTTACATCCTGAACTGTAGGCCCCCTAGTGCTAGAAATTCCAGAAAACACATATTTTCAGTACCCATGAGCCTGAATTTTGAGGCTTGATTAAGAAAACAAGCTTATGTGAGAGGAAAGTAAGTGTGATATGTAGCCCTTACAGCACACATATTTGTATTCTTATTACTTTCTGATGGCTTTGTATACAATATTTGTATTCCCCTTTCATGGTAAAGCTGAATGTAAACCAAGAGTCAAAGAGAAATGCACTCTTATTTTCATTTGCACTTTCACCTTTTCATTCAGCTTGTTTCTTTCATGCAACTTCCCTCTTTTCCCACAAACTAACCAAGGGCTTATAATCTGCACACCAGCTGTCATAACTTTTCTGTCTCTGATATTTTTTCCTATGTCTACCTCATTTCTTTAAAGCACGTCTTAGTTGTTTTGCTTTATACTCAAGACCAGGAACATGTTTAAGGCCTTTCCTGAACCAGAATCCAAAAACTGGTGACCTGATAACCCCCTAACAGTAGTAAAAACAGAAGACAAATACTGCCTCAAAGAGACACGTGAGTGTGTCCGGCCTCATCAGAAAACGGAAATACCAAGATACATATGTAAAAGGTTGCTAACCCAAAATTGCAGACCCAAGGGATTCAGATGGTTTAAACAAGGTCCAAATAAACATCCAGACCTTCTGACGATTATCCAGACCTCTCTGAGAATCCACAAGTGTTGAGGTTCACTCTCCAGCACTACCTTGAGTACATCCTGGAAGCAGCCTGCACCTTGAAGGGAGCAGCAACAATGCATAGCCTTCCCAAAG
This sequence comes from Perdix hodgsoniae, assembly GCA_035772895.1. NCBI lineage: Eukaryota > Metazoa > Chordata > Aves > Galliformes > Phasianidae > Perdix > Perdix hodgsoniae. The sequence goes on from JAPSGF010000139.1 coordinate 612,212, forward strand.
CCAAATACAAAGTATTAAATAGATCACGTTGGTAGGAAGTTATGAAAAAAGTTACACTGTTGATATCACCAAGAGACTCAGGAGAAATAAATCTGAGTTTATAAGTCTCTTCAGAGTAGGACTATCAGTAATTATCCAGTCTCAGAAAACACAGGATTTAAGAAACAAGGACAAGAAAGAAAACACTTTGAGCACCGGTGTGTAACATTCTTTTTCTCAGCAAAAAGGGGAAAACTTGCCTGTAAAAATCCCCAGTCTTTTTGCCCTAAAAGGAAATGGCCAATGGCTCTACATATAGCAAACCAGGCAGCACACCACAGAAGCTGGGAATAACTACTGCTAGTGAGTCAATCAAGTCAGGACAGAAGTGATTCTTATTAAAATGGATCTATTTATCAAGAGCTTCTGTGAATAAGGACATTCAAGAAGTTAACTTTTAAAGCAGAGTAAATAAAAATCTCTAAAAATTAGAAGTCTGGTAACTTTAATTTAGCTTTGGAAATGAATATCAAATTAAAGCCTCTTTAATTCTGACTATGACTAATCACCCAGAGGATTATTGCTGTTTGACTAATCCACATTAAACTCACGTTTTTAGGTAATTTGGATTATTGCTTAAGTGTTCTTGCAAAAATGAGTCCTAAATCTCATTACTATTAATTGGCCAAAGGAAGGGTAGCCTTTCATTTCACTTGTTTTTATCCATTTGTTCTATCTTAGCCCTGAAGACCGTTCAAATTTAATTTAATTTGTGTTAAAGCTCAAATTAACATTTGTAGGCTATAGTGGGCAAAATGCTGTAGTTTTTTGTAAAATTAAAAATGATACAAAGGGAAGGTATTTTCAGACCTAACTGGCACTCGCATCTTATTGAAGGACCTCTGCAGACAGCATGAACATACTTGAGTTGAGGATACAGACAAGTGGATCAATTCTGATCTGTAATGAGAGGGTGAAGGAAAATTCCCCATTTTCTGCTTCTTCCACTGCTTCTTACTAAAAAAAAACGGACACTTACTACCATCTGAAATATTTTTACGTCTAAGGAAAGGATTAATGAAGATTATGGAAATGATCCCTAAACTGCATTTCCACAGATCTGTTTTTCCCCTACATACCACATAATGACTTCTTAAACTTCAGTATGTTAGCCTTACTGCAGAAAAGACTTTTTTTTGTACCAAGAAAGAAAAACATCTGAAACTGCACCAGCAAAGTAAGCGCATGCTGGATAGAAAAGTAGAGTACTGTCCTTGTAAGAGTGTACCTCACCCTCCCACACAGCCTAACTGACTTATTCACCTAACTCAGACTGAGATGAGGGCTGAAATTATCCACTGAAGCCCCGATATCATATTTTATGTTCTATAAAATTTTCTTACATCTATTTCTATTTTATAATACATGTTAGGAACTCCTAAAGAAGCCCAGGTTTCAGAAAAAGGTAAGCACAGCCTTCTATCCCTAAAAAATAAGTTAAAAATAGTTCCCAGAATATCTCATGAATATTATTGCCGTCACTATGAAGTCTGCTTTCTGCAACTTGGAAAAAAAAAATTACACTAATTCAAAATTGGAAAAAACAAAGGAAACCATAATGACACATAGGCAGCCTGAACTTCTTCCTCCAGAGCACAGGGCTCTGTTTTTCCACTCACCGCTGGATGTTATGAGAGGTCAGAAAGGAAGCGGTGCATCACCCAAGGGAAGAAGGTTTAAAAAAATACAGGATTTCAGGTGACAAAATAGGGAGAAAGGAGTCCACTATGTTACCTGTACAGCTGTGATGATATGATGCGTGATTTGTAGTATACACACTACATTAAACTAACAGGAGCTGTCGTTTTTGTTCTCTTTTATTTTGTTACCTCTGCACTCGCTAAATCCAGCTCGGGGAAGGAGAAAAATAAATGAATGTACTGTGTTTTGTTTAACATGTAGCAACATAAACAAGAAATAACCACAGATGTGGAGAAAAACAGCTCACTGTCAGAAAATATTTCACGCCCATCAAGGCTAACATGTGTTATTCTTGTCCATTATTTACCATGGGTGCAAACCATCATAAGATACTTTGACAGAAGCAGCTGGCTGAAAAAGAAAACCCTTCATACCCGTATGAGTCCATCTGGGTCTTTGAAACTTGCAGACAAGCAGCTTTGCTGGGGACATGGATACAGGGCACAGAAGACAAACATGTCACCTGTGAACATTTGTGTGTAAGACTGATATGTGAGAGAAGTTGAGAGTGAAGAACTTTGGAAAGACCACAGAATGATGCCACTGGCTCATCAGCGTGTTAAGCATCAGCAGTACCAGGTGTTGGTTACATCTGGAGAGCAGAAAGCATTTCAAATACCAGCAATGTATCACTGAAATCGAGAGAAAGAGGTGGCTGGCTCCTCCAAGGCGTGTGTTTTAATTGTTAGCAGAAGGTCTCATCATGTCGAAAATATTGGACAATTCACCTATTTATTATAAACACTTATCCCAGGTAAAGCATGCAACAGGGAGGTAAGTAACAGTTTGATTTCATCAGTGTAAGCCTCCCCAAACAACTGAAAATTGAAATCAGGTGGACTCAGCTAGGTCAGATACACAACTACAGGGGATGGAGATATGTCTCCCATTAAAAGCATGCCTCCATGCCTCAGTTAAAAGCAAGCTTATAGGATAGAGGCACTGCTCATTCTTTTCAGCATGTTTTCAAGACATTATGGACCAACATGTTGAGTTTCACATCAGAACAATGGGAGACTGAGTTTGCCAACAGCAACTGATGATTCACAGAAATTCTCCTTTAGGCAGTGCACACTGCATTGTCGAAACAGCAAGAAAAGAGGCAAATGGGATTTTAGACCTCCCCATCCATTTCATTTCTAACCTAGAGTTGTTTATACATCAAAAGGAAGAACACACAACATGCACTCAACCAGACAGAGCTGAACTGCCCACAGCCAAAGTACAAAAGACTGGATGTGTATTTTTTTAAAATTATTATTTATTTTTTCTTTTATTATTTTTTTGTGTGTATGTAGTAAGATCATTCTGTCATGCATACTGGAAGCATAGACATAGTCTGAGCTTCTGAAAACCTAAAGCAAAGCTTTACTTTATTCCTGCAAATCTCACTAGTTTCAAATTAATTCATTCTCTTCTGCCAGCGGTACAATGCTTAGCAAAGAAATTCCAGGGCCCAAATGGGGCTTTTATGCCTTAAATTAATTAATTCCTTAATTAAAAATGGATAGTTCTAAATAATTTTTTGTTATTTTGAAGAGTATGTAAGATATAAGAGCCTTAATATATCCACTCCCCATAAGGGATCTGGGAAGCAAGGAACAGAAGACATCGCGTTTTCTTCAGATTTAAAATTTCAAGAGGTCTAGAGCTCAGAAGGTAAAAGTGCTGGGGCAGTGGGTATGAAATACCTGAGTGCAGAAGAAAGTGGTTTGGATATTCCCCAACCCTAAAGAATTAACAAAGCAATCTTTATCAGTGTGCTCCAGGTGAAAGCCATGAGGAGTTAGGGCCTTTTGCTTAGTGGGGGAGCAGCACAAAGATTGCATGTGGAATACTGTACAACCCCTCACTTATCAAAGTGAATAGTCAAGATCAAAAGACATGAAAGTGGGGGATAAACATTTCTCATGTGGGTTTTCATTTTTCCACCTGACAGTCTAACCAAGCATGTTTAGGGCTCATAATAATGCCATAGATCAGTTCACCTCAAATTTGTGTATGTTTTCATCACAAGATAACCAGAAATGCAAGCTTTGTTTTATAGAAAGGGAAATATTGGAATTAAAAAAAAAAAAAAGAAGAAAAAAGAGACCGGACAATGCACCCAGATCAGCCCGGAAGTCCATGGTGGAGGTAGGAAAGGGCCAGACTCCTCCCTCTATTCGATGCCATAACTGCAAGATTGCTTTCCTGAAAATGAAAATCATGTTTTCACAGTCAGAAATCATGTCAGAACACTGGTTCTGACAGCACCTACCACAGTGTCAACGGTTTATGGGCTGGTCCGGCCCAGTTCCGTGACCAGCAGGGCGGAGGGATCTGCGGATCCGCGCCTCTGGGAAAGGGGAAGCAGGGGACCCCAAAATACTTGAAAACAACAGCACTGATCTGAGGTGGAACAAATGATTTTACTAAATATAGTATTAGTAAAATACAATGAGAGAGAGAGAGAGAGAGAGTCTGTTTGAATTGTATAGACCTCACCACAATGCTGGGGTGAGAAGTGCAGTCCAGTTGAGTGACTGAAGTACAGACGGCGAAGTGCAGATGGCGAAGCGCAGGCGGCGAAGCGCAGATAGCGAAGCGCAGGCGGCGAAGAGCAGGCGAAGAAGAAGGATCAGGTGACCTTGCTTGGAGTTATATCCCCTTGCTGACCGCAAAGTCTCCTGGGGAAATGTAGTTCTTCTCCGACGGACGAACATTCGGCAGATATCAAACCCCACCCCCAATGCATTACATGATGTTATGGTGTGGAATACTGATGACCAAAAATCATAAAACCATGACACACAGCCACGTGAGGAAATTGTCAGGACACATTGCCTTCAAGAGACAAGCCCTCCAAACAGGTGGTAATGACCTGCGTGTTTGTGACTGGGCTGTAAGACCTCCCAGACCCATTTCTAACAGGCACAGCAAAGTAACAGCACATGTGCAGAAGTAATTTCAGCCCTGAAGAATTTTTAAGACTAAGGCCCAAAGGGGGGATGTTCCACCAGCACAAAACTACAAAACTATCCAGAAGAGGGAGTGCACAGCATATGTACATGTGAATCAGCTATGCTGTCCTCGTAAACAGTGGAGATCCTGCACCGCGCTTCTCTGCTGCGTCCTTCTTGGATGTTCTTAAAAATAGTAATATAGAGAGAGATTTATTTTTGCTTTCTGATAAGCTTGTTTTAGCTACTGGCTTACTAGTCAAGATGTATTTATCACTAACAATTTAAGTAAGTTTGGTTACAAGTTCTTTATGATCGCTCTGCTCTGTGACAGAAGTAACTCACTAAACATGCTGTGGAATGCAAATTCAGAGTTAATTACTTAGAGTTGCTCAAGGTGAAGGTTTGTTTAAAAAAAAAAAAAAAAAAGAGGAGACCAAAATGTTCCCCTGGCAGTGCTGTAGGTACCTCTGACAATTAGAAAAGCAAACCGTTGCAAGAACAAAGCCGCAGGCAACCAGCATGTACAGTAGCTAACCAGTTAGATCTGGAGGATGGAAAGGAAGCAAGGAATGGGCATGCATATTAAAACAAGCTTTAAAGAAAACAATTCTGATCATGTTTTCACATTTTTCTTAATTTCTACCTGGACACGGGTCTTATTCCTTTGCCTTAACACATGCTGTTCAGTATAGTACACAACGATGTTCTCTTCACACTGAACTAAAACTGACTTTTTTTTTTTGTTTGTCATTTTGGTGATCTTTGTCATCCCTAGTTAAAAAGTAAAACAAAAAACAACAACAAAAAACAAACCTCACAAAGCTTCTTTTTTAAAAAGACTGGAAGTCTATATTAACTTTGTTTAGCTCCCAGTAGTAATATAAACGGTAACAGGAGTCTTTCAGTGATTATTAGCTGTTTTTATGTACCTTCCTTACTTAACCTTTTTTTGTTGTTGTTTTTTTGTTTTGTTTTGTGACTTACAGTGATTATCAAGAGCTGGTATCTTGTTGACTTTTGTTACTCTTTTAAAAATGAAGTTCAAGGTCATTGTAGTTCTAACAAATAAATTCAGTCATTATGCTTATGAAAACAAATTCCAATGTAGTTCAGTGAGTCATATTTTTAAAAGAAAAAAAAATCCAAATGGGGTTCCTGCCATTGCAGGACTTGAACAATTTTAACTAAATAGGTTAGAAAGAAACTCAGGGCTGTAACTTAGTGTATCAGTACAATATATGCTTTGTCTTGCTCAACTTGCATCGTTTTTCTACAGAAAACCAAGATGACACATTCAGGTAACAACTCTTGCTTATCTTCAGCAAGAAAAACAACTGAGGAAGCCATAAACAATAGTTTGCTATTTATGAACAGCTTTGTTATCAAATAGAAAAGTTATGGCCCAGGGTTCACCTGAACTCTGCTTACACAGCAGAGTACCAAGGTTGGCTCCTGCTGGTGTTGGGCAGCTGGAGGCACCCAATAGAGCTGTTCTCATTGCACAAATTACTTCTTTACGAGACAGAGCAGGGCCGAGTGCCTTCTCCTCTCCCCTGATGGCAACCCAGCAGGCAGCTGGCTAGCTGTGCATGCAGACAGGCCAAGCATCGGGTGGCAAGTGCTCCTTGCACTGAGAACACAATGGACTTCTGACTCTCAGAGCCTGTGCAGGCAACAGGCACACCCAGCACACTATGTGCCAGGGAGAGGTGGGCACTAAATGATGAGGGAAAAGACACTGCAGCAACAGCTTAACAACTGCTGACAAAGGCAAGAACTGGTAGAACAGCTAAGAATGTGGGGAAAGCAGCTATAAATCCCACTCTGAATATTTTCTTCCCCTTTTAATAGCCTATGTAAGCTAGCGGCTCTTCAGGACAAAGAGAGCTGTCAATTTTATTTCCTAATGCAAAGTCATTTTGAAGGGTTTCCATGAAGGTCCAGAAGTTTCCCCAGCATAGAATCATAGAATCATTTGAGTTGGAAGGTACACTTAAAAGTCATCTAGCCCAAATCTCCCTGCAGTGAACAGGGACATTCACAGCTAGATCAGGTGCTCTGAACCTGACCAGCCTGGCCTTGAATGTCTCCAAAAACAGGGCTTCCACCGCATCTCTAGGCAACCTGCTCCTGTGCCTCATCACCCTTATTATAAAAAGCTTTCTTCTTATATCCTGTCTAAATCTACTCTGTTTTAGTTTGAAACCATTTTTCCTTGTCCTATCACAACAGATCCTGCTGAAAAGTCTGTCCCCCATTGGATATTGAAAGGTCGCTCTCAGGTCACCTTGGAGCCTTCTCCTCTTCAGGCTGAAAGGCACCAGCTCTCTCAGTTTGTCCTCACAGGGATGGTGGTTCATCCCTTGGATCATTTCTGTGGCCCTCCTCTGGACACGCTCCAGCAGGTCCATGTCTCTCCTATACAGAGGACTCCACATCTGGACGCAGTACTCCAGGTGAGGGTTCACTTGTGTGTTGTAGAGGGGCAGGATTACCTCCTTTGGCCTGCTGTCCATGGATAGAAAGGACAGGGTGTGCACAGCAACATGCAAAACAATGCTTGGCAAAGACAGCAGCTTTTGTTACATAGCAACCTAAGGACTAACAAATCACATAACAATCTACGTTCAAACATGAAGTCACCTACCACAGCATTCAGCTTATCAGTTCTTCCAGCTGAGTCCACCCTTTGCTGCAGTTGCTATGAGTGAGATGGGACTTCAAAGGTTTTTTGTTAACAAAGTCCAAAGAAAACCAACCTCTGATCCTACGCATTAATTATTCAAACACAAGGAGGCAATGGCGGTAGATTACACCTGTTGATTAACTGGTGTCAATAAGGACAGTAATGGAACGTGTAAAGCGATGACAGAACCAGAATCCCATGGCACAGAGAGCTGAGAGCTTGCATGGAGCAACAAATTACTCTCACATAACTTTCATTTCATCAGAAGACAAGAGCGTGTTACTTCTTGTGCAACCTGCAACAGGGAGTAATTCACTGATTTGCTAGAAGGTAAGTTGGTTTCAAAAAAAAACAACCAGTTGTTACTTCATTTTACTTTAATAGCTGAGCTAAGACTCAACTCTGAACAGAAAATCTACACCATAGTAAAAGCCAGAGCAAGCTTCTCTACAGCAGTTTCCCTTGAGGAAAAAAACTGTAGTCATAGAATCATAGAATACTCCAAGTTGGAAGGGACTCATAAGGACCACTGAGTCCCAAAGCCAGGACCACAGGTTCTCAAAGCCATGAGAGCACAAGGAAGGCACCACCTCTGTCTACACAAAATTGGAACATTTCCACAGGCTACAAATTAGGTTATGTGCCCCTTTAATTACTGCAGACAGCTCTGCAAAAGAACGGTGTACCGTCAGGACAGGCAGAAGTACTGCCACAGCTAGTTGTAAAGTGTGGAAAAGAGACCTTCTGCTCTGTTGGTTCTTCCAGACTTCACCTTGCATGGCCACAGAGGAGGCGAAGAAGGCAGCAGAGAATGGCTTTTAGGGGGCTTTTTTATTTTAATCTTGATGCAAAGAGAAGAAAACAAGAAAAGCATGTTTTAACTGGTAAATCTGATCTCCTTATTCCCATGGCCACACAAAAATCCATTGTTTCAAATAGAAACAATTCAGCTTTCTAGATTAGCGCTGACTACAATTTGAGCTTGCAACAGAGAAACTCAGATGAAAGCGACAACGATACAAACCCCAAATGTGCTGTTGGAAATAACTTCAATTTACTATATTTAACATTCATTTTAGACTTAACAGGTATGCAGACACTGCACTGCAGGATAATTCCACTCTTCTGGAAGTATTACACTGAAGAGGACTCTGACTCCAGGTTTTTGTACTGTTCATTTTGAACACATGTATTCAGCATACAGATAATGAAAAGCTGAAAAGTTTCAGGGGAACATAAATTATCTATGTTCAACAATGTAGACCATTTAGCATTTTTTTCTATACTGTGCCAAATATCACCACACAATGTGATAACAGAACTCGTTATAGCTAACTCTAACCAAATACAGAGATTTTACCTTGGGACAGCTTAAGAAAATACAAATAGAACTCTAACGGTAAAACTGGAAACAAGCTCTCATGTTGAGATCCTGGTTTTCATTTTAAAAGACACTTGCTAAACAGATAAGACTTCAGATCAGAGTTTCGTGTACCTACAAGCTATGCCTTTCAGACTGCTGAACAGAAAGTTTGATATTAAAGCTAAAATCAAGGTGTGTGTGTCAGAGAACATGGGACCAAAAATATCAGGTTTTTAATGGATTTAGAGAGGAAAAAGGTCACCTTGCCCAGAATGCATCATAAGACACCTTGTGTAGTTACAGGATGCAGAACTTCTGCAAAACAAGTATCTCTGATGAGGCTCAGATTCGTTGCTTCTGATAACGGTAAAACAGTACTACCACAATCTTAGAATCATAGAATTTCTTGGGCTTGATGGAACATTAAAAATCATCTAGTTTCAACTCCCTTGCCATGGACAGGTTTGCCATTCATTAAATCAAGCTGCCCCATCCAACCTGACTTCAAATGCCTCCAGAGATGGAGCATACACAGATCTCTGGGTAACCTGTGCCAGGGCCTTACCACTCTCTGAGTAAAGAACTTCCTCCTAACATTTAACCTAAAACGCCCCTCTTTTAGGAGCTCCAGCTCTCAGAGCATTGCTGTGGCCCTCCTCTGGCCCTCCTCCTAAAGCTCCACATCCTTCCTGAATTCAGCTCATCGGGCCTGGACACAGTACTCCAGATGAGGCTTCTCAAGGACTGGGCAGAGAGGGACAGTCCCTTCCCCCTCCCTTCTGGCAACCCCACTTTTGTGCAGCCCAGGGTACCATTAGCCTGCTGGCTCATACCCAGCATTTCATCTACTGGGACCCCACGTCCTTCTCTACAGGGCTGCTCAATGAGTTCTCCCAGTCTGTACTCAGATCTAACATCTTGCATTTGGCCTAATTGTACCTCTAAATTCTCATGAGTTCACTTCTCTAGTCTGTCCAGGGCCCTCCAGATGGCACTTCTTAATATATATAATATATATATATAATATATATATATACTCCTTCTTAATATAGCGTCTGCACCACTTGGTGCCATCAACAAACTTGCTGAAGGTATGTTTGATCCCATTGTATACACTGTTGAACACAGATCATTGATGTTCCCTTGGAACCTTTCAGTCTTTCATTACAGAAAAAAAGAATGAATGTAAGAGCTGGAGTCCGTCCAGGAAAGTATCCCAGCTGTGCCTATTTGTTAGGAAACACACATTTAACTTTTATCTTGGAGAAAACAAGTTCTCCCAGCTCTTGGACCAAAGGTGGAAGTACAGAGAAGGAGGAAAATGAGCAATTTGTTTGTCCCATGTGGTCCAAAGATAGATTTTTGTAATAAGATGGTATGTCGTGACTTACACAAACCTGTAAACCCCAAAAGTCCCCCAGCCCTTTAAGCAGTTTGATTAGCACCACAGAATGTGACAGCAAAAATTATCAAAAGGAAGTACTCTTAAGTTTACCTTCTCATCTGCTAAAGCTTTGATTTTATTTTTTGTGATTTTCCTTAATTGTTAAAAGATATATATTTGTTTCCAAGTGACAATACTTGTGAATGAAAAAAATAAAAAAAAAAAAACCAGAAAGTAAATATGGAAAAATATTTAATGGCACAAGTTGTAAAGTACCTTCTTCTTCACCAGGACACAGGTTAATGATCAACAAAGAGGTTTAAAACAATACCTTTGGTGTTAGTTTTAGGACTCGAGAAACAGCACAGCAGGTACACTGTTCATTTAGGGACACCTTTATGCACCGCAGTGCTAAATGAGCAGTTGGCCAAATGTTTGAAGCAACCTATTGCATTTCTGCATGAGTCACTTGTTTATTGTCAGACGAATTGATGGACCTTGTATATCAAAGTCTCAAATGTTGATTTGTTTTGGTTTGTTTTCAATAATGTTAAGTTTAAAACATCCATTCTTGTTGCAAGATAATATTGCAAAAATATTCACACTGCAATCCACAATAAAATAAATAATCGACAGCAAAACAGAGACATTGAGAACAAAATGCAATCTTCAAACATTAAATTATTTCTAATTTGAATTGCTTTTATTTCTGCTTAGGAAAATGCAACCTAGAATGAAAAGGTTCCCTACAAAAATACCATCTTTCCAAGCCTGATTTTCTCTGAAAATTGCAAATAGCTTCACTGTAGGAAGAAAAACAGCAGGACAATGAATCTCCTGACATCTTTGACAATCATGGAATTATTTGATTTGGATGGTACTTTTAAAGGTCATCTCATCCAACTCCCCTGCAATGAACAGGGACATCCATCACGTGCTCAGAGCCTGGTCTAGCCTGGCTTCAAAAGTCTTCAGGGACAACATATCCATCACATCTCTGAGCAACTTGTTCCAGTGCCTCACCACCCTTTATGGGTGGTGAGGTAAAAGTAAAAAACTTCTTCTTTATATCCTGTCTAAATCTACCCTCTTTTAGTTTGAAACCATCTCCCCTCGTTCTACCACCACAGACCCTGCTAAGGAGTCTGTCCCCTTCTTTCCTCTAGCTTCCCTTTAGATACTGACAGGCTGCTCTCAGATCACCCCACAGCTTTCTCTTCACCAGGCTGCACAGCCTGTCCTCATAGTGTTCCATTCCATGGATCATTTCTGCGGCCCTTCTCTGGATGCACTCCAACAGATCCACATCTTTCCTATACTGAGGACACAGTACTCCAAGTGAGGTCTCAGAGCAGAGGGACAGAAGTACCTCCTGCTGGCTGTGCTGCTTTTGATGAAGCCCAGTACACAGTTGGCTTTCTGGGCACATTTATGGTTCATGTTCTGGCTGCCATCCACCAGTATCCCCAGGTGCTTTTCAGCAAGACTGTTCTCAGTCCTTCATCTACCAGCTTGTACTGATAGCGGGGGTTGTCTCAACCTAGGTGCAAGACCTTACACTTGGATTGATTAAACCTCATGTGGTTCATCTGGCACACTGCTTACGGCTACTGTTAACATTTGAAAGATTAGATGGTAGGAGGGCAATAGAGGAGCATAACAGCAAAGGGACTAGCATGGATAGGATGGTATTTCAAAGGGAAAGTAAATGTGCTCACCCACCTCTGAACACCTAGGCTCCCAGGAAAGACTCCACAAGGGAGGGATCTCCAACCATAGATCCTTCCCCAGTGTCAGTAAGCTCTTCAATGAGGCCTAAGAGAGGCGCAGCCAGGCTCCTTCCAGTCACACATTGAATTGCCTTCAGCTGTGCTCCGAGGGCTGACCCCCATACTTTCCCCAGGTGATCAATCAGTAGTTCAGGCCAGGACTCTACAGTTACCATACACCTGTCTACATCTCTCTGGATAGCGTCCCATCCCTTAATTGTGTTGAACACACCACACAGCTTGGTGTCACCCGCAAACACATTGTTTCAAGTCATAATATTATTTCTTCCTCTGCCAGTAATATTTAAATTCAACTAAAATTGGTTCAAAGAAACTGTACACAGACAGATCTTTCTGGATCTGTCCTTCTGATGAAATAATAATTTGTTCCCAAACACAGTGTGGCTTATCAGCAGAGCAACCCTTTGAGAAATTTCAGTGCACAATTCTAAAAGAAAGCATCAGACACTGAAAATATTTGCCTTCTGGGAACAACATACTCATTAATATCCCTATAAACAAGTGATTGCTGTGAGAAAAAGCCTTCACTATATTATGAATATAATTAATAAAGGCCATATGTTTGCAATTCTAGCTTCATTTAGGCCACTAAAAATCAATCCGTAAACATTTAATTTGCCTTATCTCTAAGTATTTGCTCTTTCTCTGGGGACACAAATACCACCAAAAGCTAGAACTCCTGCACATACCTCTTTCTTTTTACCCATTACAAACAGGAAAAGGCCCTGAGTTACCAACTGGAGAGCGAGATCTCAGCTGCCCCTAAGACCAGAAGTGCCCAGTTCTCAGTGTTGGCCTTCCTCCCATTATCAAGCTCTTAAGTGACAGGCAATTCCTAAGAAGGTAAAACTCCAAATGTGATTCAAGTCAGTAGTAATTTTGATACTGATTTCAGACCTGAAAGAGATCTGCATCTCTTTCTCCCTTTGAAAGTAAATGCAGGATTTTCAATGGCATTTTCACGAATCTCCGCAGAAAGTAAATGTACCAATGCCATGAAATAGTCTCATTTCAGGAGTCCAACTACCAGCCTCAGACTTAATTTTCAGTCTCAAGGAATGCAGCCAGAGTGGGCCTCGTAACACTTCACTCCTGTTTTTACAAGAAGCATACTTCCAGCAGGGCCTCTTCCACCTCAAGAAGTGAGTTTGTAGAGAAGCCAGTTTGGAATTAGCACGGACTTGGCACAAACTGAGCTCCTGATGGTTGGAGGATGCCTTTCAGAAGTTGTTAGCATGGGTGCAGTTCTCAGCACTTGGGACTGGATCCTGCTTGCTCCCTTGGCGTGTTCAGGGCTGGCTTGGGGAACCTGTTGCCCAGCGCTGCAATGGAGAGTGGCTTCTTGTCTGGGCCCACTGTCCTTGTCTGCACCAGCAGCTGCAACCAACTGCTGGGGAGTGCCTTGATGTTCCCTGGCTGGCAGAGAGCAGGGTGCTGCTCTCAGCACTCAAGGCTGCAGCACAGCTGCTCCCTCAGCATCCTTGGAGCTCATTACATGCATCGTCAATGCGATGCAAACGTGAGCAGATTCTCTTCCATTGTATCCTGTGCTGGCTGGACAGGACACTGCTCTCAGAAACCTTAGAGCTGTGAGCTGACCCCAGTGGTGCCTGGCTGGTGGTGCTGGAGCTGCTGCTCCCTGATAATTTGCATAACAGATAAAAAGCAGTATGCTAGAGGTTCAATTTGCAAATTAAAAAACTTCCTCTATGACCCTCAGATGGATCTAGATTTGTACTTATGTAGTAAAAAGAATATCACCTTATATTATGCAGCTGTTCACTTCTGCTTATGAAATCAACAACAAAACCAACAAATATTGGTCTATTTCCTGGGGCTGAAAGCCCCACAGTGTTTTCTTTTTGAGCCTTATCTGGCTTGTACATGTGACGTATAATTTGTTAGGCCTTTTCTGAAAGTAAATTTTTAATCAACTTCAGCCTCAGTGACCTCCTCTGGAGCATTCAAGGTACAATCCAGTCTTGGATTACACATTGACAGGTCACTCCTGAACAAGATCAGTCAGCCATAGAAGTGTTTCATGTGAAACTTACACAACAGCTGATTATACTGAAGGTCATCTTGAGCACTCATGCTAACAAACTTCTAGCTGAGCTTTGCTCAGTCTTCCTTTAGACAGTCATCGCTCTACTGCAAGGAGATTTAACTGAGTCTCACATCACTTCATTGGATCCAGGCTAAGTCCAGTCACTGTTTCCCCTTAGAGGTATTTCAGGCATGCCTGCACACAGATTTCCTGTCCCACAGCTTTCTGTAGACACGCTTATTTGTGGTCCTCTTCACTTTCCAAAACATGAGGAAATCAGTGAAATCCTTCCAAACCCAAATGCTGCATAACTCCTTAGGCATCTGGCAGCAGACAGTCTCTTTACTATGAGTGAGATCTGCTGTACAGTGACACAGCAGGCAACCAACCCATCTACACAGCATAGGTAGATCTGTTAGCAGATTCCCTCCTCAGTTCCTGCATCTTGAGATGTAGGAAAGCCAAGGAATGTCCACGGGCATAGTACTGAAAGAAAGGCAGAGGGATATGCTGGGAGGGGGGGGGGAAAGAAGCAGCTAGACATACAGACTGTTTAATCAAAGCACCCACATATTACAGAAAGAAGTGTTATTAACATGAGTAATACAGAGAAACCTACACAAAAACAAACATCAAAATACATCAAAATAAATCAAGCTTGCTTGTTCTGCAGCTATCATAGATTATCCCGCAGCTTTGCCTGGACATTGTTGTAATGTTCCTGTCTCAAACACAGACTCAACAGAAATATGCCTCACTGTGTTTACTGGAGATAAATCCCCAATGCACTAGCAGGCTTTTTGGTTTATTGAAGGTTATACAAGGCTACAGCTAACTAGCAAGATGGATAGAAACCTACATTTCTGTGTTTTTAGCCAGCCTCCCATAAGCTACTTTTGAAGTGTCCTGAACACGGCAAAAATCTGGAGTACTACATAAAATTGGACCTACTTCAACACCAGTCAACCTGTGCTACCTACCACCACTTGCTTTGTATACAATAAATAAACAGCGCAAACAGTTTTGTGTAGTTACTATGGGAACAGTCAGTTCATCTCCATTTCCCCTCTCAAGGCACACAGTGTTCCCTCAGCTTCACACTTAACCTACTCCTTGTGCTAACATTTTGTTGATGATTTTGATCAACTGAAATATATTTGTTTTAATGACCCATATCCTGATGTCAACCTGGCCACAAACATAATTACAATCATAAAACTACCAGGAAACAGAAGACACAAGTTCAAAGGTAGGCATTTCTGCTTTTCCTGGCTTATGGTTGTGCTGGCTGGCTTCCAGGAGGCAGTGGCTCATATTGCTCACACAAAGCTGGGCAGACTCATTTCAACCATACATATTTGAAAACCTGCTATCAGGTGGGCTACCTGCCTGGGGAAATGGGCAAGGCAGGCCAGAGACCTCAGGGTCTTTTCTCCCACAGTCAGGAGGAGAGCTGAAACAACATCCCCTCCATTTGTGTTGTCTTCAATTCTGAATCAAGACTGCGCTCTTGAAAGTGTCAGACCCACTCCCCAAACTTTTAATGACTCACATCCTCTTTTGAATATTTGCAACAGAACAGAAAGCAGCACAAATTTTGGTCACTTTACCCCAGAAGTGTATATGACTACTGTACAGCTACAACACGTGCAATCACGGACTCACCTCACACTGCTCTGTGCAATGCTTTCTACAAAGATCTGGGCTTACAAAGATCACTAGATTGGGTCTCTCCAGTAAAATACAGTACATGCTGTGTCCCTGCGGAGATGTGGGCTGTTTATCTAAGCTTGCTAAAACAGGATTTGCCCTGCTGCATATTGAACTAATATACCACTGTCTTAAAGGTGAATCTCAGCAGTGTGCAGTCAGCCAACCTTTAATCCCTTGCAAAGTCATGCACAAAAAAACATGAAACAAGAATACAGGCTCATTAAAGCAGGGCAACTAGTTATGCAAAGGCAACATCCTTCTTGGATGAGGCAGGTGGTCTAGAGGCAAACAATTTTTAACTTTACTTGAGGTAGAAAGGGACATTTCCACAGGGCATTGTCAGGTTGAGCCATCACTCAGCACATGCCTATGGAACCATGGGTTGCAAGATGCTGAAAAAATTCCTCTCCACATGTAGCCATCAATGGGAGATTTTTAACAGATCTGGGGTGGGGAATTGCAAGTGGGACCATATCAGGCTTAGGGTGAATCTAGAATACATATATTAATGCAATAACTTGGATGAGAATAGAGAGTTTGATTACAACACTTGCAAAGCAATTGCAGATGCTTTGGAAGACGGGATAATAACTCAAAGCTCGCATGACAAGTTGAAAAGCACATCAAAAAGAAGAGAGACAGGCCCCATAAAGAGATTACCTTATCTACCTGCTGACCCACAGAATGAGATCTGTCATTTCAACTCCTTCAAATTTTTTTGGACATATTTATTCTTTAATTCCTCTACTAGAGAAAGATTCCATGTGTTCCATATTTATTTTTGCCACACTTACTGCTAGAAGAGCTTTCCAAAAACCAACCCAACTCTCCCCTAATTTAATCAGAAGGCTTCTTTGCTTTTGTCTTGTCTACTGTAGATACAGAGAACGTGCTGTTTTTCTTTCTTTCACCAGCTGCCTTTCAAGAGTTTACAGAATTTTGCCTCCTTCTTGCAGTTATGTTCCCATATTCCTTCCTGAAGGAAATGGGTTTGTTTCAACCTTTCCCCAAAAACGATACTCTTTGTATCTCCAGTCATACTGCTCTCCTCCTGACGCTCTCTGACCAGCCCATGCCTCTCCTGAAACATAGATTCTGCTGCTGGACTCAGTTCCCTACTGCTAAGCAGAGTAGATACCTTAATACACCTCCTGAAATAACACTCATCTCACACTTTCATACAATATTTACCTTCTCCATAAGAGTAGAGCACTGCTGAATAGTGATCTGATCACTGCTGAATTTATAATCTGATTTGTGATTCCCTCTGCTGGCCTCCATTTCTTTGCTGCAGAACAGCCTCCTCAGTATGTGTGATCAAACTAGAAGTTTAGGGCTTTAAAGTCAGAAGCCTACATTTCCACAAGTGGTTATAAACTTTGCTGGTGATATAGTTGTGACAGTTTAGTAGAAGGGCAAATACTAATACTTTTTGGGTCCAAGGAAGTGGAAGAGCTGGCTGCTTTACCCAATGGGACTCATCATTGCAATGTGGGGTTAGTTTGCCAAAGAGAAGACTGCACCCAATACACTCATAGCATCTTCTGTGTGAATGACATCTCCTTCAAGCCCCTGCTTAAACCAGACTAATGTTTTGACCCGTTTTGAATCAGTGTCACTCTACTTACCAAGGAAGTTGCTTCAATCAATGGAGCATCTCGCTGCAGCCAGCAACCTCTTCCCTCTGATCTTTCAGGAAGACCTTTGTACAGCTGGTCTCTCCTTTGAGAGGCAGACAATAAGACCAGTATATTAAAGATTACCGAATCTTTATGAAATATGAAACACATTCTGCCATGTGTTCCACAAGCCATAGAAAGCTAGAATCCCATTTTCAGTAATATCAATAAGCCAATGCTTTAAAAGCCTACAGGCATACTTGACAAATACTACAGTCCCATTATTACAGATGAGATTTCTATTCAATCATAAATAAACAAGCATACAGAATACCCCAAGTCAGGCTTTCACTTTTTTTTTTTTTTTCCTGCTTAAAATCTATTTCTGTTATCACAGATGCTTTTGAAATGTGACCATACGCACAGGATTCTGATCTTATCTTTATATGACCATTAGCATTTCCACATTACCTTGTTGTGATGGTTCAACCTTTTACAGGTAAAAGTGCAATTCAGGTGCTGTCACCTTGAGGAGACTAATAATTTGTTATCGAGAGGACAAAGTTGAATGCTAATAGAACAGGAGATGAAAGGCTGGAGCAAGGACAACTTTCTAGTAAGTCACTGTTGAGTTCCACTATCTCTGAGCCTCTGTTTAGCAGATGGAAAGCCAACCATACCCTAAGAAACTGTGGACAACACATCCCTGGAGATGCTCCAGATCAGGCTGGATGTGGCTTTGAGCAACCAGCTCCGGTGGGAGGTGTTCCTGTCCATAGCAGGGGTTTGGATAGGGTGGATTTAAGGTCCCTTCCAGCCCAAAACATTCTGTGATTCTATGACTTTGAGTTTTATCCTGTTGCCAAAGCAGAGAAAAAGAAGTAGCACAAATAACAGAAAGAGCTTCTGAAGGTTCTTCAGCTGAAAGCTTTCCAATAGAGAACAGGCTTCTAAGCTTTTCAAAATACACTAAGCTTTGCATTGAGCAAAAACTGAAAGATGTTCAGACTTGTATTTAAATCTTTTTCTTTGCCAATAGGAACTCTTCATTCACGCTTCAGCAAAAGAAAACTGATTTTTCAGGGACCAGTAACCAGAAGCTACACTGTCCAGGAAAAGACTATATAGATAAATGCTGTTTTATTTGTGCACCTTACTCAATCAGACACAAGAAGGAACTCTTTTTTTCCTTCTGAGCTTCCAAATCATGCATCATCTGTTGCACAATCTTAAAGCAATAGGATGCCAGTAGAACCACTATTAGCTATCCTTATCTTTCTGTTATAATAAACCAAATAATAAAAATAGCCCACAACAATTGATCCAGGAGAGCAATAAAAAAAACTTCACTTGAAGAAAGTCAGGGACACTGGCTCAGACCATGTCTGCTCAAGAAAACTTCTGGAGAACAAGGAGAGTAGCCTAGAAACACAAAACAACGTGAGTTCTATAACAAACCCCTTTTGAAATGTTTCACTTCTACTTAAAACTTTCAGTATTGGATCTGATGTATCATTTTATGATACAGACCTTTGGAATGGAATAAAGATCAGAAACTTATCTTTGTCTAGAAACACACAACAACAAAAATTAAGCAACCCTAGGAAGGTCAAAAACAAAGAGCAACAAAACAACAAAATCCTAAAACCATGAACTTACCTTAAAAACCAGATCAGCATGACTTTCCCAGTGGGATTTAAGTGGTAATCTGCTGCTGGCGGCACAGCTGCAGAAGTGATAACAGTTACAGCTTGTGGTATTTCCAGTAACAAAGCAAGTGAGCTGATGTTAGCAACAGTGTAGCTTTTCCTAAATACCCTCTTATGCATTATGAAAGTCAATTTGCTAACTAGAATTTGTGAATATTTATATAACCACACACTAAATAAGTAACCTAAGCAAGACCCCCATTTTTAAATGAACATCGAGCTACAACAGAAAGATTTTTGAAATTGTCTTTTTCACTTAGATTTTAAAACACTGTAAACCTGTAACAAGATGAACAATGTTTTTGTAGACACTATACTTTTTTCAGAATATACTCAAACAAGTTTTATATGTTGGTAAGCTCACCTCAGTTTCCATGAGGACACAGTCCTTGTTCACAGTAAACACAAAAAGCTTTCCTCTGTACTAAAAGCAAACTACTTCCCACATAATTAAGAGTGTAGACATGGTGAATTATCTGGATTGCTTCGGAATAACATATCCACATCAGCAAGTGCTGAGTTTCACTATGCTTACTTTTCTCTACATAGGTGATTTCATTTGGTTTTATAAAAAGCAACTTGTATCTCTCCTGATTTTGCCAGAGCATTTTTCCCCTTGAACATGATGAACTTGCTTTCTAAGCACAGCAGAAACTACTTCACTGGTCTGCATTGTCTTGGAAACACAGGCAAAGATTTTTTTCAAACCAGATCATTGCTTCCCTCTCCTTTATATACTTATAGTATGCTACAAGCTTGCTTACTACTTATCTTACCACACAAGTGTTATTCTCTAATGAAATTGCAAGCTTTTTTTTAACCCTCAGAATAGTTGGTATCAGTAGGTGGAACTGATACAATTATTTAATTCTTACACTTCAACCACGCTTAAAACAGTATCACACAAAAAAAGATAAATATGAACACCCAAATTTTCAGAAATTAGTTTTGGGAAAGAAGACAGTTGGCAATTTTCAACTGCTGGATGCAGCAGGCACTTTTTGATATTTTGTATTATATTTGTCTTTTGTGCCGCCCCTTGCTTCCTGTTAACCTTATGAATGTAGGTGGTGAGAAAGCCCCATGTTTAGTCTTGTGCAGCAGCTCCACAGATTTTCACACTGATTTGATGCTGAATTGGACACTGAATCTGACCCAGCACATGGAAGTAATTTGTGGATGATAGTGACTGCATTTCTACTTGCAGCAGAAAAACTGAAAAACTGGGAATATGTCAACATTTCTACTTTCTTAAGTGGTTGCAAACAACAGCATTTTCTGTGTTAGTAGACATGATTGAAGAACAGTCTAAGCCTCCTTCCAAAACACCGTGGTCCATACTGTTTATCTTCTGTCATAGAATCAAAATTGTTTGATTTGGAAGAGATCTTTAAATGTCATCTAGTTCAACTTCCCTGCAATGAACAGGGAAATCCACAGCTCAGAGTCCCATTCAGCCTGAGCTTGAATGCCTTCAACAATGGGGCATCTACCACCTCTGGGCAATCTATGCCAGTGCTTCACTGCCCTTATTATAAAAAGGTACACTCCTCAGTACTCCCCAGTACCCCATGATGGGTACACTGGGGCGTGATCCCAGTGTACCCATGATGGGTACACTGGCCACCTGATCAAGGGGAGGCTGCTGATGAGGCTTTCTTGCTCCAGATGCGTGAGGCGTCTGGCTCAAGGGCTCTTGTCCTGGTGGGGGACTTCAACCATCCGGACATTTGTTGGAAAAACCACATGGCGAGCTGCAAGAGCTCCAGAAGGCTCTTGGAATCCATTGATGATAGCTTTCTGGTTCAGGTATTGGACAGACTGACCAGAGGTCAAGCGTTGCTGGACCTGCTGCTCACCAACGCTGAGATCATCAAAGGCGTCAAGGTTGGAGGATGCCTGGGCTCCAGCGACCATGCCCTTGTTGAGTTTGTGATCTCAAGCGATGTGGGCCTGGCAAAGAGCAGGACCAGGACGCTGAACTTTAGAAGAGCAGACTTCAAGTTACTCAATGGATTGCTGGCCAAGATCCCCTGGCGCGCTGCCCTCAAAGACAAAGATGTTGAGGAGAGCTGGCTGCTCTTCAAGGATGCCCTCCTGGCAGCACAAGAGGTCTCCATTCCCCTGATTAAGAAAGTGGGCAGGAGAGGTAGAAAACCGGCATGGCTCAGCAAGGACCTGCTAAGAGAACTGAGGGTGAAGAAAGGGGTGTACAAGCTCTGGAAACAAGGCTGTGTCACCTGGGAAGAATACAGGGATGCTGTCCGGACTTGCAGACGTGGGATCAGGAAAGCCAAGGCACAGGCAGAACTTGGCGAGGGACGTGAAAAACAATAAGAAAAACTTCTACAGGTACATTGGCCAGAAGAGACAGGCCAAAACGGGCGTACCTACCTTGGTAAATTTAAAAGGAGAACTGGCTTCAACAGATGAAGAGAAAGCTGAGGTGCTGAATGAATTCTTCACCTCGGTCTTCACTGGTGGCCAGGATTCTAGTCTTTTTCACGTCCCTAAGTCTTGCACCCCCATACCTCTATGTGGGGACCAAGGAGGTAAATCCCTCCCCACTGTAAGGGTAGAGCAAGTCTGAGAGTGCCTCCTTAGACTGAATGAGTACAAGTCTATGGGGCCAGATGGCGTGCATCCCAGGGTCCTGAAGGAGCTGGCTGAGGTGGTTGCTGAGCCACTCTCCATCATATTTGAGAAGTCGTGGCTGTCAGGTGAGGTCCCGGATGACTGGAGGAAGGGTCACGTCACTCCCATTTACAAGAAGGGGAGCAGGGAGGACCCGGGTAACTACAGGCCGGTGAGTCTCACCTCCATGCCTGGGAAGATTATGGAACAGATCCTCCTGGACAACATGCTCGATCACATAAAGAACGAGCACGTGATCCTAGACAGCCAGCATGGCTTCACCAGGGGAAGGTCATGCTTAACTAATCTTGTGGCCTTCTACGATGGAGTTACGGCGTTGGTGGACGAAGGGAAGGCGACCGATGTCATTTACCTGGACCTGAGCAAGGCCTTTGACATGGTCCCCCATCACATCCTCATCTCCAAATTGGAGGGAAGTGGATTTGATGGGTGGACAACTAGATGGATAAGCAATTGGTTGAAGGGCCGCAGACAGAGGGTGGTGGTCAATGGCTCTATGTCCAGGTGGAGGCCGGTAATGAGCGGTGTCCCTCAAGGGTCTGTCTTGGGACCGGTGCTCTTTAACATCTTTATTAATGACATCAATGAGGGAATGGAGTGCACCCTCAGCAAGTTTGCCAATGACACCAAGCCGAGTGGTGCAGTCGATACGGTGGAGGGAACGGATGCCATTCAGAGGGACCTTGACAGGCTGGAAAGCTGGGCTCGGGTGAACCTAATGAGGTTCAACACGGCAAAGTGCAAGGTTTTGCACTTGGGCCGGAAGAACCCCAGGCACCTGTACAGGCTGGGAGGAGTGGTCATTGAGAGCAGCTTGGCAGACAAAGACCTAGGGGTCCTGATAGATGAGAAACTGAACATGAGCCAGCAGTGCGCTCTGGCAGCCCGGAAAGCAAATGGGATCCTGGGCTCCATCAGGAGAGGGGTGGTCAGCAGGGATAGGGAGGTGATTGTCCCTCTCTACTCTGCTCTTGTGAGGCCCCATCTGGAGTACTGTGTCCAGGTGTGGAGCCTTCAGCACAAAAAAGACATGGAGATTTTGGAAAGGGTCCAGAGGAGGGCCACGAAGATGATCAGGGGGCTGGAGCACCTCCCCTATGAGGACAGGCTGAGGGAGTTGGGTTCATTCAGCCTGGAGAAGAGAAGGTTGCGGGGTGACCTCATTGCAGCCTTTCAATACCTGAAGGGAACTTACTCCCAGGAGGGGTGTAAACTCTTCGAAAGGGCTGATAATAGCAGGACTAGGGGAAATGGTTTTAAGTTGAAAGGGGGAAGATTTAGGTTGGATGTTAGGGGGAAGTTCTTTACTAGGAGAGTGGTTAGGTCCTGGAATAGGCTGCCCAGGGAGGTTGAGGATGCCCCATCCTTGAAGGTGTTCAAGACCAGGTTGGACAGGGCTCTGGGCAACATGATCTAGTAAAGGTGTATGTTTGGTGGCCCTGCTAGGCAGGGGGGTTGGAACTACATGATCCTTGAGGTCCCTTCCAACCCGGGTCATTCTGTCATTCTGTCATTCTGCGATTCTGTGATTCTGTGATCCCACTGCCAGTGTCACTGATGAAGATATTGAAGAGCACTGGTCCCAGTACTGACTCCTGGGAGAAGCCACTGATCACTGATCTCCATTGAGACACTGCAACATTGACCATTACCCTCTGAGAAATATATTTGTCTGCAAGTACATAGCTTTCTCTTAATACATTTTATATTTTTACATTTCATTACATTTCTCTAGCTCCCACGTGGTTGATTTCCAAGCAGGGTGGCAAATGAACCTATTTTCAAGAACGGTTATAGAATCTCCAGACTCTAAAATCAAAGTCCTGAAAGTGCCATTTTTAAATGAGTGAATCGAAGTTGATGTTATCACACACTCCCATTACCCTATGAGACTTAATTCATCACTCCTTTGAAAACAATTGGAAAGCTGAGGGTTAAGAGGTGTTATTAGCACAGAATAATGATTAACTTTGTTTCATATTAAAAGCAGAAAGAGACATATGTGTGCAGAGAATCTCCTATAATCCCAAAATCTTTCAGTAAACCTGAAAATATGATTTGGGTTTAAGTACCCAAAGAATCTTGGTCTTTATTGTAGTTCTGCTTCAGACATTCCTGCTTCAAATAATGCTTCTCTTTTTTTTCCAAGATTTTAGCCAGATTCACTTAAAAATTATCCTGTTGCCTTTCCATTTGGGAGTAACTAATGAAAATTCCCTTTTAAATGTGCTTTCAGAGAGACAGGAATGTTCTTTTATTTCATGATTACCCGAAGCCCTTATTTTAACCCAAAGAGCTACAACTTCAGGTCTGCTACAGAATAGCATTCATGCACTGAACAGGGCACACTTTTTGTGTGGTCCCCCCCCCATGCTTCCTGGCATGACAATCAGCAAGCCCTGCAGTACCCCAGGAAACACAGACAGAAAATACTAGTGCATTTTCATTGATTTATAGATAGCCGTGACAAACATTGATGATGAGAGATGAATGTGACCTACATCTGTCAGTACAGACGTGAAAAAAAAGAGAAGAGGGGCACTTCTCAAGCAAGATAGAACCAAAAAAAAGTCTATCTTAATTAGCTTTTATCAATTCTGTTGCATAAGCTGACCAAATAGCAGCACCACAGTGAAGCCTTAGCTGCATTTTTCTTTGTTAGCTTTCCAAAATTCCAAAGGGAATAGAGGTGCCAAGAAAATTACACCCTAGCTACACATGCTGCATACCACAGAGCCAGCCTTAACATACTAAGAAAACAAACCAAGCCTAGAGAGCAGCTGATTAATACTCTGGGCACAGGGATAAGAAACTTCTGGGGAAAAATAATAACCACAACACTGAGAAATTAATCTCAGGAGAAAAGCTTTTATCAGCTTCCACCATACTTTCAAATGCAAAGCCTATTTTTTCCCTGTCATCCCTTAATAAGCTTACCAAAACAAGAGTGCATCACTGATTCTGTTCACAATAAAATGGCACTTCTAAGCAGTATGGTATAAGAGGTATTTCCTCAACAAGCAACTAACAAAAAAGCTCTAAATGAATTCTTAGTTTACAAATGAGTACTTGTTTAAGACAAGGATAATACAATTAAAAAAAGGCATATTAAGAGATGTAAACATGAATTAATACACCAAACTCACTACCAGCTCTCTATAGAATCAAATGTAATGGCTAGTACACAGAGAACACAAATTCATTTTTGTCTACCAAAAGAATGCTTATTGATCTGAAAGCATGCTGAAGTATCATTAAAACAGTCATATAACCATGTGAGCAAATTAATGTACACCTATTGTGAGCACGTGGCCAGGTAGCACCAGCAGGGAGTGAGAAGCAGAGGCTGGGCTTTGCTCTTGTAAAGAATAACAGAAGTTTTAATCTAAGCAGAAATTCAAAATGCAACTGACTTGCTGAACATGATATATAAATTTTGCAGGCTTGTATGTGCTGTCTTCTTTTGTTAAAGATACAAAAGGCCACAGATGAAAGTACGTTGCTGTTCTGCAACTGGACCTGGATCCAGCCTTGTTGAGGAGTCCTTTGAAGAGGCTGAACATCACCTTTTTTTAAAGCGTTCTTCTTATAGTATTCTCATACTGCCCAAAGTTTCGGCCCATCTGGCAGAAGTGCATTTCTACTGATGTCCCATCTGATTCACCCATCAATGAGTTTCACAACACTGACTTATGGTGGGATTGATTGATTGAGAACTACAGCCGTCAGTCATGAAGATACAGCAAGAAATGACACATTTCCTCTGGAGGCATTTAAAGGCAGCACTGATGTCAGCTTTGCAGACTTTCAAGGAACACTACCTCTGTTTACATGCTGGGTTTTAAAGCAAACATTACAAAACAGACTTTAACTATGGAAAGTAAGCAGTGTATTGACCTTCTCTTTAACGTCACTGCAATGATCTTAGAAGAAAATAGCTATAGAAACAATCTGCTGCTTGACTTGGTAAAATAAACAGTATCTTATAGCTGAGAAATGAAGTTGTCTTCATGCTACAATTCAGTTTTTTATTCCAATTATTTTCTTCAGGCTGGAAGCGCTGTTTCTTTCTGCTGCTGCTCTGAGTTGTGCTAAACATGCCACCTTGCATTTCTTTGTAGCAGCTACATTTGCAGCCACTGTCAGAAACTTTGCCTTAAACTGAAGTTGGCAAATTTTATTTCTGTAGTTGTCTTACTGAGATACTTTCAGCATAAAACTGGTTTCTGGTTTCTTTGCACTTGAAGGAAATGACAGTAATAGTAATTTGGAAATCAAATGAAGAAATCACTATATAGAAAGCAATCCTGGAGCCTGATTCTGATACCACACTTCAGGTTTTAATGCTACTGACTACAGAAGAACTGTAAATATCTTAGGCAGAGCACAAGATCAGAATTAGAAGTTTAAACCAATATCTTGACCAATTATCAGAATATCACTTCTTTGCAACAGGTGGACAACATTCTGAAGTGTGAAACATACTAAATAAACTGTGCACTCAATAAGCCCATAGAGGGTATGGAACATTACTGACCATGTGTTACAGATGTGCAAAACAAGTGTAAAACTAAGAACTAATGCTTACCTATGCTGAAGCACCAGAAATAAACCATGGTTCAGTCTGGGGCTCTACAAACCATTTAAACTTTAACCTCAGCTGATGATATGATAGAAGTTTAGGTTGCCAGTAAGATCAAAACCCACCAAAAGTCTAGTTTCTGGTTCTATTCTCAGGTCACTAAACTATTCAATTAGTGCCACTGACTCTCTGGTGCTGATTTTTGCACAGAAAGCTAAAAAAAAGTGAAAATGAGAAGGGAAAAACGGAGTATAGTGTTTGGTATCTGTGACCACTTCATAATTTTTGAAACAAGGCAATTTTAGAGACAGAAAAGATTCCCAAATACAATGGAAGATTGGAAGAACTTCCTGCCTGCAGTGTAACCAGTTTTCCAAACAACTCTGACAGACCTAATTCAGTTAACTCCTCACCCATGCTGACAGGAGCAAGCTATTTACATGCAAACTTGACCAACTGGCAGCATGAGATTCTTTGCTTGCTAAATCCCTTATTATTTTCCCTCAACAAAGTAGGGTAAAAAGACCATCAGCCTTCAAACTCAATCAGGATTGTGCCTGGCCCACCATCCTGGCACTACAGCTCCCCTTTCTGTGCTGCTGCATCTTTCAGGATGTAACATAGATCTGTCCCTGCCCCCATCCCTGCTGAAATCTCCAGGAAAAGGGCCATTCCTCCAACTAGCAACTTTCCTTGCACTATCTACCACCGGCAACCTTCCCTTCAAACAATTTTTCCTTATGGTTCTATCTGCTTGGTTCAGTATGTTCCAAAGTTATAACTCCTCTATAGGCTTCAGCTACTTTCACTGACCCCCTTTTAGGGATCATCACCAAATTTTGAAGGCTTCCCTGCTGGTATTACACATAAGTATTTACTATTGTTCTGGTGTCTTTCAAAATGGCCACCGTCCTCTTGCTTTTGTTGTGAGTCATAAGGCCAGAATTGCAACCTCCAATCAGTAAAGAATTCATCTCATCATTTCCACAGCTGCATCAAAATATTTGCCTGTCAAACAATATTTTTGTGTCTTGCTTCTGTTTCTGGAAGAGGAAAGGCTGCTGGAGAAGCAACATCAGATACATACACAGTAGTATTTAGTATATAATTCAGGTTGGAACATAAGCCAACATGAAACAGCTGCTGTCTGTTTTTCCTGCCATTATTCTCTTTTGAAGTCCCACAAAATATTACAGGGTGCTGGATTAAGTATAAGCCAACTTCTCTGGACTTGATCAAAGTGTAGAAAAAGATTGTCTAAGAAACAAAAAATGTGGTTATAAAGTATTAAAAAGTATCAGTTTGCTTACAGTGACTTTTTTTTCAAATTTAGGCTGTATGGTGTTACTGTACATCTTTAGTTTTTGGAATGCATTTCTGGCTGCACCACGTGCACAAATTTCAGAAAAACCACACTTCAACAACTAATAGAAGAGCTCAATCATGTAAGAACTTTTTAGAGCTTACATAAATTCTTAGAGTATTTTCCTTTCTTCAGTACACATTTTGAAATCTTTGCATTTTTACAGCCTAACAGACATTGATACTGCTATAGGCTTCTGTATCTACTGTAAAACTAGAGGGCTTTATTAATGTGCCCATTTAAAAGCACACCACTTTCCATTAAACTTCAGTGCTTTGATTATCAAAGAAGTTACAACTGTTTCATCTTTATTAAATTCTTGAGAACTTTTTCATAGGTATATTTTAATAGAGGCTAACAAACTGTGAAGATCTCAGATTTTCTAAGCATTAGATTATTTACATGCTTAAGAATCACAGAATGGCCAGGGTTGAAAGGGACCTCAAGGATCATGAATCTCCAACCCCCCTGCCACAGGCTGGGCCACCAACCTCTGGGCTGCCCAGGGCCCCATCCAACCTGGCCTTGAACACTTCCAGGGATGGATGGGGCATCCACAGCCTCTCTGGGCAGCTGTTCCAGTGCTCTAGACTAGTAAATTGATTTGAACTGGCTTGCCCTATTTTTTTTTTTTTCCAGCTTCAAGATATTTTGCTACTGGGTTTAATAGAAACAGAATCAAGTTAGTAAAGAACAAAGTATGCCCAGATTTGTAGAACAAACTGTAATTGCGTAGATGATAGAAGTGCAGGGAATTATATTTGTTTGAAATAAAGGAATTACAATGCAAGAAACAAATGAAGACACAACTGCCAGAAGTAGTTCAGACCAAACAGTATATCTAGATATATCATTAATCTTTCTCTGTAAGAATGTCACTGCAAACTATTATTTGACTGTTTTTGTCAACTACAGGTAGTACTAGGAAGAATCTCTGGAAGGATATTTTCATACTCGAGATAGGTTCAACACACCTACTGTTTGACATGGGAAGTCAGCAGAAGCATGCTATAATATCAAACACATCTGAAAACACTCTCTCACTCCAAAAAGTGTACCATAGCTCTTTTAGAGCTGAAGATTCTCCTACAGGGAAAGAAACACAGCAGGAACTAGGTTTAACACAAAGACTTTTGTAAAAATCATCAACTCAGTGCTTGGTAGTTGTTGAAAAGGGTAACCAAATGTCACAAATATTCACTTATCTTTTCACACCGCATGCTCTGTGAGTCTTTGGTCAAATGCAAAATGTAAGAAATGAAAAAGGTCCCTAAGAGAGGGCAATGAAGATGTTCAAATGTATAAAATAACTCCTATATAATGAATGATTAAGTCAAAACTCTACAGAAACAACTTGACTTAAAGGTTGATTTTAAAGGTAACTGGGAGGTGTAAGTGCTCTTGAATAGCCTGAAGGATATAACTAAGAATTTATAGTTCACCATATGCATGAATCCTCACAGCAAGGAAGAAATTGAATCTTGTTGGAGCCAGGTTGAGAACAAGTCAAGGTTGTTGATTCTATCTAAAGCTCTTCTTATTTGTCTTTCAAGCTCCTGTCAATTTTCAGCAGCTGCAGCACTTCTTAGTAAAGACCTACCACGACCTGCAGACGACTACCTCCTCTTACATTTTGGCTGCAGAGTTCTTCTCAAGCAAACCTCAGATAGAAGCTGTCCTTTCAATTTGTTGCCTTTCCCAATGTAATGATCAGAAAGATCAACATAGTGGAATGATGAGACAGGAGGTGCAATTACAAAGGGATGAGCATGATGGAAAGGACGAGAACAATGGAAAGAAAAAAGGAAAGTACTCATCCATCCCTGAACAGGGAAAACTCCACAAGGGAGGGATCTCCAACCATACATCTTTTCAGGGTAGCACTCAGGCCTCAAATAAGGTCTAAGGGAGGTGCAGCCAGGCTCCACCCCTTCCTGTCACACAGTTGAATTGTCTTCACCCCTGCTCCCAGGGCTGACCTGATCCTTTCTCCAGGTGCTCAGTGGTTCACGCCATGACTCAACAGTTCCCATACACCCAGTAAGATCACAAGGCAGCAAGACAAATGTTTAGAAAGTGCTGCAGCTGTCATTACAGAACTGACAAATCAGACTCGGGAGCACCCTTACCTGAAAATGGCTGGGGATGGGAAAGCACAAGGAGATATGTATGAAGAACAGAGGAAGAAGGAAAAGGGTCATGTAAATTTACCCTATTTTTACTCTTTCCATGGTAGCTGCCCACTTTAGCTCACTGTTGCAGTCAAGGCAGTAGACCACATGAATCCTCAGTTTGAACCTACATGTCCACTTTTCTGATGACTATAATCCTGTTGACGTTAAAAAACATTTTGCGTGTACTTTTACTCAAATAACTATATAGCATTTACTGTTCTGTCTTGGGCTGATATGCTTGGAGCACTGCTTAGAGGTAACAATAACTAATAAGAAACAATTGATAAAAAATGGATAGCATTGGGAATCTTGCTGTATAGTTTATGATTTATGAAGATGCTTTGTCAAGGTGCTTTTTCACGACTTAGTTTCCCAGGATAATTTTTCCCTCAGGACTGCCGTAAGCTTACCCTGATAGCTCATTCCTGTTACTTGTTCTTCATGAAAAGGGTACAGCTGTTTTGTGAGAACGATTGACAACACTAATGAATTGTCATCAAGGTCAAAAGGATCCACAGCTTCAAACTCTCACACAATTTTCATGTTACTATACAAATGGTCCATAAATTGATCTAGAAGACACAAACAAAAATACTCCAGATTTTGAGGTATGATACATGGAAGTTGCTAAGAAAGATCTTATTCCCTATTTCTGATAAGGCAAAGGCCAGAAATGTGTGATTCTGTTTTACAAAATAGCTGACTAGCACACACAATTGCTTCCTGCAAGATACTGCTATGGATTGAAAGAGCCCATTGCATCCAGAATCAGCATTTGCCTGACACTGACAAACAACTCTTACCTATGCTGTTACTTTGATTCCCTTCATCCTCTTCTTTCAAATCTGCATCCCCAAACTCCTGATTTATCTTCATTTTAGGCTACTCTACTGAGCAAATACAATCCTTGAAACATCTGAACAGTAGTGATACAATATATTCTGTATGTAATTTTTGAAACCCAGAAACAGCATTCAAATGGCAAGGCTGGGCTCAAAAACAGGATTGCAACTGTCCACGATGGCATTTTTATAGAAAATGTGGCTCCCTGTTACAGCAACATAGATTCAAAGCATATTTATTTCCTCTAGCCCTGCGCGGAACAAGTTCATTGCAGATGCAAGACAGCCTCACAAATCTTAGAGCTTCTCTGTTCAGATTTACTCTGCCATTTACAAACTGAGAATTCCCGTATTCAAAAGAAAAGGGGACTAATTCAAGGTTTTTTTATTGGATATCAAACTCTTGCTCAGTTATTCACTAAATTAGCGTACATGCAATTCTGCTGCATTTAAAAATTCTTTCAGATGGCAATATTTGGAGAGCACTATGAAGAAGATTTGTTTCCAAGAGCAGACAAGCTATGAATAACCAAAAAGACAGTAAAACTGTCCAGTGGAAAAACAACATAAACTGCATAAGTATTTTTTCATTTCAAGACTGGTAAGCAAGCAACAGAAATTCTAGAATTAAAAAGGGAAACATAAACAGATAAAATTGGATGAAAAATGTATTTCCTGAATTCACTTTGGAAGCTTCCTTCTTATGAGACTGTGTGCTGAGTCACTACCAGTAAGTTGCTGAAAGCAAATTACTGCTACGTACAATTCAGTGGTAGCAGCTCACACCTCATAAAGCAGAGGCTGTAAATTTAATTCTTGCAAGGTTCCATTAGTTTCCTTCTTTTACAAATAGACGAGTGAGACAAGTGAAACAAACTTAAACCCATTAGAAACAAGACCTTATTCCTACATAAACTTCAATGAAGTGACATCACAGAGAGGAGACTTCCCCAC
Organism: Perdix hodgsoniae; assembly: GCA_035772895.1. Classification (NCBI taxonomy): domain Eukaryota; kingdom Metazoa; phylum Chordata; class Aves; order Galliformes; family Phasianidae; genus Perdix; species Perdix hodgsoniae. The sequence goes on from JAPSGF010000139.1 coordinate 643,778, forward strand.
TGATCCAATTTACATTGTCTGATCTTCTCCAGAGACACTCTTAATTCCAGGAGAGGTAACCTGAAAGCAGTTTATGAGGCTGTCTTTGTAGGCCAAACCATCTTTACTAGCCCTAGGTGATCCTACACTCACCTGTAAATTTGGGTCACTTGTATTTTGTCTTTGTGATTGCACACCCTTCATTTGCTTCATGGAAAAGCAAAGTGTGAGTGAAGACCAGCACCTCTCTCCAAGGAAGAAAGCAGGAAGTGGCTGCTAAGAACAACACAGGAGAAAAGAGATTTACCTGTAAAAATCATTTGAAAATGTCTTCAGTAATGAAGGGATGTAATAATGCAGTCTAACCACAGAAAAATTATCAGCAAAATAGATTGTGGGATATATTATTTTCATATGATTTTTCAAGCAGCCTCTCTATACAAGAGTTGTTTATTATTATATTAAATTTAAAAGCATAACTTCAGGTGACTTTTCTTTTCTTTTTTTTTTTCTCAAATGGAAGTATGATATTTATCTAAATTGCAGCAATCAAATGTGTCCCTTGCTGTAGCCAGATGCTTTGGAGAGACAGCAGTTCCCAAAAGTCTGTGGAGAGGTGTATTTGTCTACTCTGTACTTTGTCTACTCAGACAGCATTTCCTCTTAGCCCTGTCATAGTGCTCTTCCCACCAGATGGTTTGCTAGCTAAGAAGGATTTAACCAGCTTGCATTAATCCTTACAGTTGTCATCAACTAAATGCTAATGCACTGACACTGATCTAATCCGGTAGCATTTCTCTCCCTCCTGGCCCTGATCTGCCGTTTGGAAAGGGAGGGTGGAGAAATGCGTGGTGTGAAGCTGAGAGAACAAAGGAATGCTGTGCTCCATTTCAACAAGGCTACTGGTAGGCAGCAGGCCATGGTGGTAATGTCACCAGGTGAAACCAGAGGGGAGACGCCAATGGCTGGGAAGGGGCTCTTCCTGTCACAGGAAAGCTCAACAATTAAACTGATCATATGTGAAGCAGAAGCTAATACATATGTAAAAATTTGGTTTGTCATTTCTTAATGTACTCAGGCTATTTTGTGGTATCTGCTGTCTTAGCTTTAAAAAATTTATTTCCCTGACTTAATATATTCCCTTTTCAACTTTTAAAAGTATAATCTTCTTTAAGCAGCCTCAGCCGGCTCCTTTCCTGCTAGAGACTGCGTGCCCCACCATGCTGCTGGGATAACACACCTGCATATGCCCTCTATGTGCATTAAGAACAGCTCCTGGAATCTGGGTCATCTCTGGAAACTATGAAGCACACGTTCAATTTCCCATGCACTGTTTCACTACAGGACAGAATCCGGCTAAATAACTGACAGACACTTTTTCAGCTTCCACTGTCCCTTTGGGAAGACAGGGTTAGGAGGTTCTTTCAGTAAATATACCAGGTGGGCTTTCAGATGTTGTAGGAGATGGTAATGTTTGTTGTTTCTTTATCAACAAAAGCTAATATTTGTGAGGGAAAAAGGAAGGGCAACCAAAATAAGCATCTTTGCTACTGACACCACTCCTCTGTGCTAAACTTTGCCTCCAAAAATCATTCACAAGTGAGAACTTAGTGTCTGTAAATGTCTGCAGGATGAAGTGTTAAAATAAACATTTCCAGATATTGAATGAGTAATTTCAAAAGAAAATATAAGCATTCTGTGGTTATGGCTGGGGTCCTGTACAATCATTCACGTTTCCAATGTTAAATTTTCCACCCAATTTTTTAAGTTGGTGGTGGCTTATTTGGTTTTCATTTCTTTCTTTCTTTATTTCCATCAGAGCTTCAAGGACTGTGGTCAAAATATTTTTACAATACAGGTGTATATTTATTCTAATTTTCTGCAATGGTTAAGACAGTAGCAAAGGGATTTTCCTTCAGTTTTTCCAAAACACTGATCTTCAAGAACCAACGTCATGCGGCGCTGCTGCCCAGAAGTGAAACACATGCTATAGCAGAAACTCCAAAAAGCCTGCAGTTGGTATGACCAAGTTCCAGTATTAAGCTTTAGCTTATATTTATACTTCTAGATGCATACGTTTTCCAGAGGCCTCTCCTATCGTTCTGTGTGTTCGTACACATTACATATTCCTGTTCATTTGATGCTGTATTTCAGCAGGCTTGCTTTCCCTCCCTTCTGGAATGCCTTAGCTTTCACCCCTCACTAGTTTTACCAAGGAGAAAAGAAAAAAAAAAAACACTTTTTAATCAAACTGTGTGTGTTATGCTTCCTGAATTTATATAGTAGAATTATTTTTAAGTATACTCTTGAATATTGAAAATAGAACATAAAAAGGTAATGCAATTATAAGCGGGGTTGCTACGTTAGAACAGCCTCTCTTATCCATTTTTCCACCACAAAGAAGTGTGCTATATACTTTTAGTCCAGACTGACATTTCTTCCTCCTGCTGCTTTGTTCTAAATAACTCTTGATGAGACTGAAAATGTTAAGGCAGAAAATTTTTAGGTCCAAAATTCTTTCTCTCTCACAAATATAAAGTTTGCTTAGAGTTAGGAATTGGCTCTGCCATCTCACTTGTTCTTTCAAGAGCCTTTTGTTAGTGAGCATACTGTGTTTTCAAGGGTCCCAGTTCAGCAGAGCTTGGCTGTGGAACTGGTTTCTGATGTAGGTCTCCCTAAAGCAAAATGATTATTCACACAGTTGTGGTAAATTTCTGGCATCAGCCTGAGAGATGCAAACTCATGAATCACAAACACTGTGCTTCTCTTTATATTTCCAATCCCTTTCCTCTAAAAATTGAGGGTATACAACTAAAAATTAAAAGCAACCTAGAGGTTTCTTTATGCTCTTCAATTTTTTAAACACCTTGCCCCAGCAATGGAGACATAAATGGCAGTTGCAGCACTGTTTCTTCTCACCTGAAGAAACCTGAAAATGTGTAGTTTGGCTCAAGGTTAAACATAATAAAAGCACAATGACGATGAATTTACCCTAAGTTTGGCAAGAGGCTGTTCTTGGGTGGAGGGACTACCAGAAATCCTAGTTCCAGTGATGCTGCTTAGCACTGCAGCCCCCATTGAGTAGTTAAACCCAATTCTGGCCCCATTGCCAGTTTTTACATTCTAATCTGTCCAGAATCAACCAAACAACAGATTTTCCCCAAAACTGGTTTTCCTTGTCTGCTTTGGCATGCAGCCATCTCTTTGCTCCCTCTGTCCCTGAGGGAAGTGTTTGCACCTGCATTGACTGGTAACAAGCATACAAGCTTTCTGACAAAATGGTACCCACCAGGCCATCCCTTAAGGTGGAGAGAGGCTGGGGCTGAGCGTAATATGGATGCCACAAAGGCAGATTAGCAGGGACAACACAATGCTGCAGCCAGACCAAGGGGCCAAGTAGATCTGTGACTTAATTTCAGCTGAGATGGAATCGTCTTCTTCAGAGTGCCAGATATGATGCTATATGTTGGTTCTAGGAGAAAAACAATGTTGATAGCACAAGCAGCAAAGGACCCAAGGAGCTGAGAGCGAACAGAATTAGGACAGCTGACTGAAATTGGCCAAAGGAATATTCTGTACCATGTGACAACATGCAAAAGGAGTTTTTAAGGGGTGTGGGGATTCATTTGGCTCTCTTCCACTAGCTAGGACTAGCTAGGCACCGGTCAGGACAAAGTTATCCAGTACTTGAGGGAACTAGCTGTGATAGAAATGATGTGTAATATTAACTTGGAGAATAATACCAACTCCCAGGACCTAGGTAACAAGGTTTGTGCACAACTGATGTTGTGGAGAGCTGTACAGAATGTACTACCACAGTACGCCAGCACCCTGGCTAGAATGAGCTGGAAAAATAACCAAAGGTGGATGAAGTGGCGAGCCTACTTTGACAACATGAAGATGGGCTCTATTCCTCCATATGGGCTTGTGTCTTGACTGTGGAGGAACTGTTCCAGGAATTCCAGCAGTTCAAAGATGATATGTCTTACTTCCCACCCATACAAACCAATGTCTCACCTACTAGCCATAAGCTCAAGAAAGAGGGTATAGCGGATACATACCAAGAGCAATAGATGCTGGGATGTTGAAACATTGGGGCACACATTTAGCAAAAGCCACATGGTTAATCAACACTCCGGGATTTACCAGTTGAATTGGTCCTGACCAATCAAACCTCCTACGTACTGTAGAAGAGGACAAAGCCCTGATGGTACGCATAAAGAACATGCTGGGTGTGTAACAAAAGAAATGATGACAGTGCCTTCAAATGGGATACAGATACTGTAGAGCAATAACAGGTATTAAAGAAGGAAAATTATCTCATCCCTTCCAATGACTGGTGATAGCTGAAGAGGAGTGCAAACTCTATCCAGAGAAATGCTATTCCCTTGGCTTATAACACTTAAATGAGAGTGAGGAGGGGTAGATCTAGGCTCCACCCCTTCTGGTCAGTCGGGTGCATTGCTTGCACCTGAGCTCCCTGTGTTAGCTATGCCTTCTCACCTGATGCTCAACCATTGGTTCAGACTGTAACCTGGCAGTTCTACTGCACTGGGAGAGTCTGGGTCATTTCTACCTTAGGCCTGGTAGAATGGTATTGCTTTTGCTCAGGGACCTGGGTGCATGTGGTAGGCAATGTAGAAGAATGGGATGTTTGTTGTGTACCTCAAGATAATTTGATGCTGAGTGACAATAGCCAATAATATAAATTGTGTTTGTTAAATTGCTACGTAATATTGTGCGTCATCACTATTAAGGTTTTTGTATGCCTTGTTACCAGCATTACAGTAAGAACTACCCAGGTTAAAGGACAAACTCATGGAACCAGAACTAGCCTCTGCAAGTAGTAACCTAGCACTGTGAATCATCCCTCCTCCACTGATGGACTATTTAAAGTTATGAACTATAGTTCATAATAGTTCATATGAATACCATGAATAATTTAAAAGGATGGTCCACAGACAACGGAAATAATGTGTATAAATACATTAAAAAAAAAAAAAAAAAGTTAGGTAGTGGTAATTAGTTAGGATGTATAGAAAGTGTGGGACCTGAACATGATGTAAATGATACAGAATAAGGGGTCAATATTGTCTTAGTATCAGCTGAGATGGAATTGTTTTCTTCGAGTGCCGGGTATGATGCTATGTTTTGGTTCTAGGAGAAAACCAGTGTTGATAACAAACCAGTGTTTATAGTGTTTATATCTGTTGCTGAGCTGTGCTGCACAGAGCCAAGGCCATTTGCAGCAAAGAGCCCAAGGAGCTGGGAGGGAACAGAATGAGGACAGCTGACTCGCACTGGCCAAGGGGATATTCCATGCCATAAAACATAATGAGGAAGGAATTTTGAAGGCAGTGGGAGTAGTGCATCTCACTCTTCCACTGCTCAGGGGCTAGCTGGGCGTTGGCTGAGGGGTGGTGAGCAATTGCTTGTGCATCACTTGTTATATACATTAATTTTCCTTTTCTCTATCTTAGTAAATAGTTTATAGGAGTCAGTGAATGACCGTATGCTGCTTAGCCACCTGCTGGGTCAAACCACAACACTTTGCCATTATGCAGACACTGAAGAGAAACGGATGAGGAAAGCAATATCCTAAGCTAGAAAGGACTGGAGCAATGATTACTAAAAGGCCATTCTGTATGCCGTGTGTGGAAAGTGGAGACTGTAACTCCAAGGGAAATAGAGTAGCCCACCACACAGACAGAGCAAAATGACTGATGGCTCTTCTGCTGCCCTCAGTTTTCATGCTTTGTACTCCAGTCTTTCATCAAATGCTTGTCGTTTCTTGTGGACTGGTGGGTGCTGGTATGAACCTGGCCGAAAAGGAGTGCGTTTTTCCCTTTATTCAAGTGAATGTTGGACCAGAAAATGAGATTTGCTCGGTGTCAACAGCAGGGACAGCTGTATCTAATCTATGATTTAATAACATTTCCTGATCTGAAGTTGTTCAACAGATAATAGTTACGTACTTCCTCCAATTTAATTATCCATGTCAATCACTGTCAACTTCTTACTCCTGTGAAAATGCTTATGCAGACATAGTACTTTAAGCCTATGAATAGAGACTGATCAGTAGCAAATAATCATAGTTCAGATCATCATGAGAATTTGTCTTCCATCAAAGATGTTTTGTATTGTGCTGCAGAAAGTCTGGGTCAAACACTGTGTGTCTTAGTGGCAAAAGCTTTATATGATAAATGGTGTACTGACTGATGCATGTTCATCTAACATTTGTGATTTCCCTGAGGTGCTGATGGAAATAGCACTCTATTTTAGGAAGATTATGTTTTCATAGTAATGCTCTGTGTCTTTATATTGAATCTAACACTTTTCTCTGCTGTGCTTCAGAGGTTTAGATTTGCTTTGGTTACATATAGTTCATTTACTTGCAAATGCAAGTTACAGTCATTATTGTTATCCCCTAAAGATTGTTAATTAAAAAATAAATCTATTCATTAACATTGCAGCATTATTTTGCATTATGACAATGATTATCTCTGCTGTTACTCAGGACAACACCTTGTATAAACCTGCATCCCACAGTTAACAGGATGTCAAGAGGGTCAACAATTATTTTACTCATATTCTTACCTGAAGTTAAGCCCTGGCATGTGAAGTTAAGCCCTGGCATGTGAACATGCTCATGTTAAATACCTGTATGGTTACTGATTTTATTAAAGGTAAGCATAGATGTATTATTATATGTTAAACAAACATAGAGATCTGGCTAGAGCATGTAACAACTAATATCCTTGGTCTAGTTGTAACCTGTAATTATCACCATACATTCCAACAGTCTGGTTTAATGTTTGCTTTTCTGAACAGTTAAAAAAGATTCAAAATAGAGAGGGAGGGAGCTCACCTGTAATAGTGGGTTTATGTTACCCAACATATTTTGTCATCTTCTGTGAAGACGGGGACAGAGGAGCACGCCAGCCATGTTGTACAGAAAGGAAAAGAGCACTTAAAATGAATAAGATGTCCCCTTGTCCTGCTGCCTCCTCACTCAACAGTCTCTGGCAGAGAGCAGAAGAACTTCGCAGAGCAGTTTGCTTCCCTGCAGGGGAAATAAAGATAAAACAACAAGAAGTTGAGGTACTTGTGCACTCAAAAGTCCATCGAAGACTGTTCTCTCAGTTGTTCCTCATAGGAGGAAGATCTGGAAAAGGTAAGAGGCAGTAGATATCTTCTCCATTAAAACTACCTACTTTGTCCTTCCAGAGCTCTGTCATTCCTCTCGCATACTATTGAAATTGTTACACAATTACAGTGCCTGTTGGGGTGGGCTTTTTCCACATGGAAAGGTAAAGTAAGTGCCACACAGCTCTGCACTAACAGCTTGCACAAAGGACTGGAGCTGCCTGTAGACCTTTTTGGAGACCCCTGGCCAAAAAAAATCAGTAACTTAAAATGCTCAGTTTATATCCCGCTGCAGGTAGTAGCAGAAAACTGCAGATTTAGTCTAGTGAAATGTGCTAGAACTTAACCAAGTCAGATACTTGTTTTGTCAAGTTAATGAGAGGCCTTTATGTTCCTGGTTTTATTACAGAAATCTAGAGCTTTGCTTTCAAAGGAAATTGCTTTAGGCTGCATCACATGTTATACCACCATATGGTGATAGTTATAAAACCCTTCCCTTAAATATATCCAGGAAAATTCAATATTGCTGTCAAAGCTGACAACAGTCTCCTTTATCTACTTAGTGCATAAACAGACTAAAATAGCCTTTTTCTCACTGAATGCTAACATGGTTCTTTTTCTACATAGAAGATGTAGATTTACTGCAAATCTATTGATAAAACTAGCACTACAATAGCTTCTACGGACTACTTAGTGACTTTTTTCCCCTGTGGAAAATTCAAACATACTTGGAGTGCCTCTCATTCTAAATCTTTTTAAGAATTTATTTAGGAAAATAAAGAATTTTCAGTGCACTCCAACATTTTCTTATTTGACAGGCATCTCCAAAAACAGCCAAACTCAAGAATGCTAATTCACACATTTGAACCGAATCCATCAGCTACAGAAGTGAAGTTAGCATTCTATATGGGCATAAATGTCCAACTAGTAGTATCTTGCCCAAACCAATTGCCAGTTTTGTTGACAGCAGTGATTTCTGGCTGGGATTTAAACTGGTGTCCAGTTTTCAGAAGACTGCACACCACTGTCAGTCACAGGAGCTGAGCCAGCTCCCATAAACCTTCCTCTCCTTTATAGTTTGGTCACATAAACTGCATGCATCCTACTGATAGGCAGTGGTTTGGTTTGTCAGCACCATTCTCCTCACCTGTTTCCAGTTCTCCAAACAAATTCTTATGCATGTAAGTTTTCAGTAAGTTGGGGAGAGGAAGAAGAAAAAAAGAAGGTCACCTATAGTAAGCTTTAAGCTCTATTCCTTCCTGATTCTTCTTTCAAATGTCTTCTTTCTGTTTTCCTGTCTTTCTTTCGATCTTTCTGCCTATGCTACTGGCAGGCTCTAGCTGCTTTCTCACTGCGTGTGTGCAAGCTGGAGGTCTGATATGACAATAGACCACACCTTTCAATGGAAAGTTTCAAAGGTGTGGTAACAATTACAGCCCATACTGCTTGGAGGGACTGGTAGATAGGCACAATGCAGCTGGATCTCAAAGTGCTGTTGTGTAGTGCACTCAGCTTAGCTGTGATTGTCTAGTAATGTGATAATTTTTTGTCTTCTTCAATGTCTCCTGGGTAAACTTTTTTTTTTTTCCCCTGTTGCATGCTAAAACAACATAGGCGTTAAGAGTGAGAATCTGCTTTTAATGATGCTTTTCAGCTGAAACGCTCAATTTCCTGGTAATGAGCAAGTGCTGGCCTAGATATGCCAGAGCTAGAGCAGAACAAGGGCAAAAACAGCCTTAGATAAAGCAAAGTAGGGGCATACTGTGTCTTGCCTTCTATCTTGACAATTTCTTTATGTGGCTTCTTTGTATTTAATGTTGCAGCAGAGGTTTTGGATTGTTTTTAAGTATTTTGTTTTCTCTAAATATGGAAAATCGCATAAAAATACTGAATTTGTAGGCAGTTGCTCTGGCCATTGCTTCTACATATTAGCACCAGATGTAAATTTGCACAGAAAGGCCATGGCTAGTCAGATGTCTGAAGTACATCTTGAAATTCAGGAGGAGGAGGGGTGGGCATTTCTGTGTCTGCTTGGGTATGATGCTTGAATTCTCCTTTGTTAATTATGCACTGACTACTAAAAGTCACTTTTACATCAAATAATTATATTCCTGCTCAACTCTGATATTTTGCTTTTAATACTCCTGTGTCTCGCTCACTTCTGTTTAATGGGGTGGCATTGCTTTTTGGGAAGGTCTGTTTAAAGACTGTCACAGAAAATGAAATTGAGCCATCCAGGAAAGTACAGGATGTTCCTTTCTCTAAAAACATCAAATAGGATAAAAATGAAGAACAGATCTTGCAGCACAGTTCATATTTTCCACTACTGTTTGCACTGCCTGCATTTTGGAGGTATCAAGAGAAAATAATTCTGCTCTGAAATCTCTTTTCATTGCTCCCAGGTAGCCTTTTTCATCTGTATATCCAAGTTTCTCACCATTCGGACAGATGTTCCTATTGCTTTCACCTTTCTTCTTTGTTTATCCAGGAAGGCATGTTTGTGTTGATTTCTCCTTTATCATGCAAATAGGCATTACGATTTGTGCTTTGTTTTCTCAAATAACCTCACACATCGGACACATTCATCTTCCACACACAATCTCCAGTGCAGTTGTATTTTTCACAGGCACCACATTAGGTACCATTCATGCCATCATTTCTCTGACCCCCGAAGAGAGGCAGGCGGGCTGGAACTGAGCATTACCTACTCTAGGGAGGTCTGCCAGCCACAGCCTGGATGTAAAAAACGTGATGGAGTAGCCATGGAATGAAAGTTCAGTCTTCAAATCTCTTCAATCCTTGTCCTTTTTCCTGAACTTTTGGTAACAGAAATACTTGTCCCTCTGAAGCAGAACAAACGTCACATTTCTAGCTGGCCAGCACAAATTGTACAGTTTTTTGCCCATGCTAACCTCAGCATGATAAATGTATAGATGAAAGTAATAAAAGCCCATCCTTCAAACCAATGTCACTACTGGACATTACAGTTTCAATTACTTAGTGCTATATCATCAACTTCTTGCACAAAGAAAAGAAACACTTGGCACCTACTACTGAAACAGAACAGGGTAAATAGCAGGACTGACACAGTGCACTTCACAATGTGATCTGCCATTTCCCAAATACAAGGAAAGTATTTACGTTACAAATTAATTATACACAGAGTGAAAGTATTCTGAAAACTTTACTACTGGGTAAATATCTTAAGCTAATTATTAACACTAAATGCTAGAATATAAATTCTCAAGTTCTTTGTACAGTTATAATTCAGTATGTTTTTCTTTTAAACACATTTTTTAATTGATTTTGCTTTGCTTCCTTGTTCTTAACCAATTACTAGAGAAAGTTCACAGGATAGGTATTTACCATGACTTTCCAATAAAAAGATGACTCTCTTAAACTATGCAGTCCTAACAATCTGGTCTCCTAGCCCTATGTTGTAAGAAAAAGAAGTAGCTATAAGCTCACAAGATTATGAATGTTTAAGTTTACAAAGATGTAAAGCTAATTGTATGCTACCTTAATTCAATTACCCCATATGGCTTGCCTTAAAAAGCATTAGCTCTGTCACCATCAGTGCAGAGATCTAGGATGGAAGCTGTTGGGAACTGCTGAATCACAGCCTGAACCTCTGATTGATAGCCTGAGCCAAGGCCTGGGTCCTTTTTGGAGGTTTCCACTGCAAGCCTAGATCCTCAGATTTGAGTTGCATTTCCGCTTTTTTACTACAATAATCTTTCCAACTATAATACCTATAAAGTACCATCCTAACTGTGCTACTCTTCCGACTGTACAGAAGCAAATATTGAGATTTTATTTCCCTACTTTTTTTTCTTCAGACAGAATCATGTGTCCATTTTTTTTTTATAAAGTGGAGAAGCCTCCATCTTTCTCTGGTTCTTCCATATACAGAGGCTGTTTTGTAACATAACCTTGTCAAAACTTACTATGTTCTAAGCATAAAAAAAAAGGTTGTAATAATAAGGCAGAAAATTTATTTTAGTAGAAAGGCAAGTTTGTTACTTCATCAGTACGGGGTAGCTTCTGCTCAACTAAATCTGGGGCTATTTCTTCTGTGTCTCAAACTGTGTTCACGATTCTTGTTTGTCCTCAAATCCAGCCCTTTGGCCTATCGCAGTTCCCTTTTTTCACCACAGAATGCTACTGATAGTTACATACCCTTGTTTAAGCGTAAGTGCTGAATGGTGTGTACCACAAAAGTGTGCTTGCTCCAGAACTCTGTAAGTTCCCCGCTGCTCTATTAGTTATCACTGCCATTAAAAAAAAAAAAACATATTTCAAAATAGGTCATTTTCAGACAAGTGCACCCAGAAAACAACACTTGCTCGGTACAGATGATGCTTCCTACTGATTTTGTTAACAGTTAAAGCTTCTAACATCTTGAACTACAGTCTTTAAAATATTTGCTATTTGTTTTTATCTTCCCTTTTTTCTCCTTCTCCCGTGGTGTCATATGAGATCTGACTGTGTACTGCTAACTGTCTGAAATGTTCTGGATGTAATTTGGAACCAGACTGTTTTCATGCGAAATTATTTTAATGGATTTTAAGTGAAAAGTTCTAACTCCACCTATTAAGTATGTTTATGTTGGCTTCACCTTTCAAGTGCCTCAGTGCATGAAATCTCATAAAAATTTACCATGCACATACTGTGAAGTGATACATAATTTAGTTTATGCTATGATATTCGGGTCCAATTCCCATAGAAATAGGTGAAAAGGACTGTGGTGATTTAATGAAAATTGACTTTGACCCTAAAAGAGCAGAGCCCTGCTACCCTATGTGGTATTTTTCTTGATGATTTAAGTAAGTATGAAAATTCAGGAATCTCTTCTCAGAGAGGAGAGAGGTAAAGGCATAATACCAGTGAAGTCAGCAGAGATAAACTGCTAAAAATTATTTCAAATGAATTGTTCTGCTGTAACAAATGAAGCAAAGCCACAGTAGCTGATAGAGCCCCAGGTAAAAATCAAGACAAAATAAAAATGACTTGCATGACAGAGATTTAACTGCATTTATGTTCAGCTCATTTCTTCATCTTTTTTCACTTCATGCTTGTGTTTATGATCTCATCTAGACTTCCTGCCCTTGGCTTTTTGTGTAATTTATGTGGTATATCTTCTGTATTTGCAAATCGTATTTCATGTAGTGATAAAGAATTCCTTGAAAAAATCCTTGGCCATCTCAGAAGAGGTCCAGATGTCCTCCTGTGCTCTGCATACAGTGTGCTGAAGAAAGCAGCCCTCCTAAAGGTTATGGTACTCTGCTCCTGCTTCCGTGAATCTTCCAGAAGGAAGTATACTGACTAAAAAAGAAAAAAACAAGCTATCCTGTGCTTTAAGACTGTGTGATTTGGCATTTGTGCCTACCTGTGATTAGCTATGATAGCTAATAGGTCATACTGAAGCTGTTACGACTCAGTGGGTGTGGAACATGGTGGCACTCACTTATTTCCTTCTTCTCTAAAACTCTCTACAGCATTACACTCTAATAAGACAGTTACTGTCTATCTAGAATCATCCTGTATTACAGATAGTCTTTAAATGTGAATAATCATCATCAGTGACATGACAAAGCACTATCTGTTAAAGCTTCAAATTCTTTTATACTTACATAAAAGAAAGCAATAATTTACCCAAATCTGGATTTTTGGAAAATCATATTTAAAAGAGAAGAATCAAGAGCCGCTGTTAGAGAAAATTACATTGCGTAGGCTAAAATCAAGTATAGGCTTTTTAGCAATCAGGTTTGATCTGTTTCTTCAAGTGAAGTAGTGTATTAGATGTTAGGCCCAGCCACTTTTCTGTGTGACAGTTCCCTTAGCCATAAAGAGAAAATAAAGTCACATGTTCTTTGTTACACTGAGGTTCTTCATTAAGAAGGTATGCATTAAGCATGGAGTGTAAATAATATTTATGGAAAGGGAATGCTCTTAGTAAAGACAGTGAATAAGAAAAGATAACTGAGATGCATTTGATTAATACACTATGAATCACAAAATAACCCAGGTAATGTTAAGCTTCTCAGTGTTAAGTAACCTCAATTAGATTGTACTTCTCTAACACAAACATATAGGCTTACTGCAGCTATGTTGAAAAATAAATTATATTTATATCCTTCTTAGTACCAGTAGTCAGTTTTAAAAAGCATAATAAAGTAATAGTACTTTGTATTTAGGGTCTGTTTTATAGTCCTTACAGTCAAATGCAGTCTCCCACTGAATCCCCAGTATTAAACTGAACCTTATCAATTTGAAATGTTTCATACTGCATAGTATAACAGCTCTCAGATCTGTCTGCCATTCACCGAAGCACTGTATTTACCACTCTTTTGCAGGTAAGAAACTGAGTACCAGAATTATGACTCAAAGCTCTCCACCAGGTTTGACATCTGTGTCCTGCAAGGGAGTTTTGGAGACCAGCTGTGACCAGGAAAGATTTGTTACTGCTTGATCCTCAGCAGCTCAAACTCAGCACAACTTGAGGCAAATGCAGGATGCACTCAGTTCTTCCACTGTGCCCAGCCAGTCATGAGTCCGTGAATGTTGTGTGCAGTGGAGCCCTGGGCCCCACTGGTTCTTCCCAGATGTGCTGTGTCCTCTCCCCTTTCAAGAAGTGAAGCACGGCCAGCCTGATGCTATTCAGTTGCAAGCATTTGCCATTGCTCTTTAGCATTTGCACGCTGCCAGTTGACTGAAGACTCAACCCCCAATGAACCGTTAAAGTACAAAGAGGCCCAAGGTAAGAACTAACATGAAGCATTAGAAACCATGTTCTTCTATTTGTGAATTCAGCCCTTTTCACATTTCTCTGAATGAAAATGACAAAGGAAAATAGATAAGAACTGTCTGTAAAACTTGTAGCGTGTGTTGTTACTGTGAAATAAAAGCAAGCCCTAAAAAATGTAAAATTCTCTGAAGTGTGAGAGAGGAAGCTGAAGTCCACAATGCTGACACTTAGAATGGTAAATATTGGAATGAAGCAAGAAGTGAATAATGCCTTTCCACAAAACATGGCACATAATAATCAGCCTTTTTTCAGTCCCAACCTTATGTCTTGCTGTATGTGAAATACTATTGCCATGTTAAAATATATAATTCAAATGTTATAGAAATAAGTCTTGCTATCTTGAGGAAAGATTTTAATGTCAAGTGCAGTGAATTCATCAGCAAAACAACAGCTTATCTTCTGTTATGGACACTGCAAAGATGCAGGAAAACCTTTGTACAGGAGTCAATAGGTCCGGAGCAGAGGATCAGAGTATCACCGGAGGAATTTGCATGTATTACAAATATACAAATACCCGGGTTCCTTTTTACCTGTGGTTATCATGCATACTCTATAGTTCATGAATTAGATATAATTGTTGGTATGAGGAAAGGTACAGGGAAGGATAGTGAAAAGGGAGAGGTAGAAGGGAAGGAGGGTCACCTTCCATATCCTTCTACCTACCTCTGCCATCCCTCCAACTTGGTTCTCCTGCCTTTAGCTGCAGAAGCACAGTCTGGCAGCAGTATATGGGCAGAGCAGCTCTTTTGAGAGAAATCTTCCCATTTTCTGTTTTCTACAGAGTGTGAATACCACCTTCCAGTCCAGCACTCAAAGCAGTGAGAAAATGTAAAATCCATAAATCCCTGGATAGCTCTTCCAGACCTCATGGCCCTGCAGCTCTTCACAGTGAGCAGGGGAGTCTGGTGGGGATTAGGAAAAGAATCTGCTCCAGAGGGAGGTGGGCACGGCCCTGAGCTGCTGCAGCTAAGAGAGTGTTGGGACAGTGCTCTCAGGTGTAGGTTTGGGTTTTGGAGGTTCCTATGTGGAGCTAGGAGTTGGATTCAATGATGCCTGTGGGTCCCTTCCAACTTGGGCTATCCTACAACACTACGTAATTTATACTACAAACACGATGCTCTGGGTACAATAGACTCCTTGTATGGAGCCCATCCACTGCTACGCATTCAGTTTTCATCACTGAATATCTGAGGTTTATCTGAGGTACTTTTAATACTTATTCTGCTCATTTATGTGCTATAACTAAAGCCAATCTTGTACTTCAAAGGGAATCGCTGTATTTATCCCTTCTTTTAAGGAGCTTATTTTTCAGCTGGAGATGGGTTTCCTGTTCTGCAGCTTTAATATTTAAAACTAATATCATCTTATGTTAAGGAAGTTACCTAATGATTTAAACAGGGATCTAGCTTAACTGGTCAGGTTACTTCATCTCTCTCCAACATGCCTGCTTTCATAGAATCATAGACTCACGGAATGGCTTGGGTTGGAAGGGATCATCTAGTTCCAACTTCCCTGCTGCAGACAGGATTGCCTACCACTAAACCAGGCATCAGGTCAGGCTGCCCTCGGCCCCATCCAATGTTGCATTTAACATGTCCGGGAATGGGGCATCCTTCACCTCTCTGGCTAGCCTGTACCAGTGCCTCACCGCCATCTCTGTGAAAAATTTCCCCCTTGCATCTAATCTGAATCTCCTCTCTTTTAGTTTAAAATTTCCCCTTGTCCTACCACTATCTACCCATGTAAATAGTTCATTTTTCCTCTTGTTTATATGCTCCCTCCAATTATTGGAAGGCCACACTGAGGTCTCCCTGGGTCCTTCTCTTCTCCAGGCTGAACAAATCTGAGCTCCCTCAGCCCTTCATCACAGGAGAGGTGCTCCTACCCTCTGAGCATCTTAGTGGCCCTCCTCTGGACCTGCGCCAACAGCTCCGCATCCTTCTCATGCTGGTGGCCCCAGGCCTGGATGCAGCAGAGGGGCCTCATTGGGGCAGAATAGAGAGGGACAATCCCCCCCCCTCCCTGCTGCCACCCCTCCATTGATGCAGCCCAGGTTTCCATTTGTCTTCCAGGCTGCAAGGCCATACTGCTGGCTCATGTTCAGCTTTTCTTCTGGAAGAAGACCCCAAGTCCTTCTCCACAGAACTGCTCTTGAGACAAGTCTGCTGACACCTGCCTCCCTCATGCCAAGTCAGTGTAAGGTTTATTAGTTCTTTGTAACATTTTTCCAGTAATGGAAGTGAGGGAGGTTTTGCTCCTTACTGTACACTATCCTCCTGAACTACTGACCATCTTAAGACTCATGTTTTGCATTCTGAAGCTGGGGTTGTTGGGCTTTAGTAACCCACTCAGACCCTAAGGTGATGTGAGTAGCATGTAGCCGAGCACTTGAAGATGAAAGCCTCTTTTGTAGAAGGAAAACTGATATCAGATTAAGTAGCTCTCACGAATTTTAGCTTTTGCACTGAATAGCGCACAGTATGTATGAGGCAGACCAGCCCTCTCCTGAGTTTAGCTGTTTGGGTAACATTTCTCAGTGTCACAGCTCTAAATGTGAAGGCTCTGCTAGTGTGATGTTCTTATGGCTTTTGACATTTTTTCATTATCATATTTGATTCCCAGGAAGTATTCACTTTGTGTGAAGGAGGTGTGTCTGTTTATTCTCAGGTTGTTTCTGACTCATGGTCCTTTCCCAGTTTAACTTTTATATCCAAGTTACAATCCTGGTTTCAAGCTTAAGCAGAACAAGCTAATTGCTATGAGACTTCATACACCTGTTTCTTAATTGCTGAAAGTATAATAACACACGGGAAGGCTGACAGAGATCGAATTTTGTTATCTGGCTGCAATTAACTCACATGGGCTGGGGCTGTAAACTTTATTTCCCATCATATGACTTCTTTCTCTGTTCCTTGTTAGACAGCCTTGAAAGACGCCAGATACAATCTACAAGTACTATGAAATATTCATAAATGTACTTTTGTAATGCTTAACTTTATTAACGCTGGTATTAAGTACATGGAATGCTTTCTTAAGAAATGCCTGCAGCTTTCATGTTATTTCCTTGCTCAAAGCCCTCCAAGGATTGCTGACAGTGCCAACATGAGTTTGTACAAAAGCAGCCTCCAGGGCCAAAATGAGACCTACTAAAGTTTGAAATTCTGCACTAACATTCTGTTCTGCACAACAACTATTCTGATGAATGTATCACTTTATTTTTAGTATAACTTGTAAAACATCATCACAAAGAATTTGCAAATGTTCTCAATTCTCTTCTGTTTTAAGGGAAAGTTGTCACCATTCTATTGAAGATTGCCGAGTCTTATCAAAATCCTCCCTGCAAAATTTTCTGATTTTGTTTCCTTCCACTTGCCAGGCAATTCTCCTGTCTGCAGGAGCCAGTTGGTTGCCTTTGGCTTCCGTGAACAAGACCATGCAGACATAAATCAGATAAAATGACTCAGCAAGGGAATGAACAGAATCAGAGAACACCAAGAAAATCTGTGCGTCCAGCCCCCTCTGATTTCTGCTTTCACCTCTCTAGCCAAATCTGCTGAGCTCCTCCTGCTTTAGGAATTAATGCACTTGGGTGTCTTGCAACACTGGGCCCAATTCTTATAGGTCACCTGTGATCAAATCACCAGATAAATAAACACGGAGGCATTTTTGAGGAATAAAATGATATCTTTCTTGTTAATGGAAGTGTATAGCAAAACAATCTGTTCCCTGCTGGTTGGCTTTCAAAGTAAGGCCACAGATTTAGCATCTAAGGTTGGTTTTCCTCAACAATAAATATAAATAAACAATAAATAGTTATTTGGAAACATTTGAAATTGAAAATTTTCAGATGCTTTTGGAAATATCATCAGGCATCTGTATTTTTCACATGCTAAGCAGCAGCCTTTTCTGCTAGAAGAGACACAGGGATTATCTCTTTATCCCAGCATCTTCTGATGAGGAAATATAGAAAACAGTGGGGCTTTTCTACTTTGTTGAACATTTGGGCAGAATTTATGTTTTCTCAGACAGGTATTGGGCCATGACTGTGTGCTGTGGTTAGAAAAACTGTGAGAGGAGTAGAGAGAAACACACAAAGAGACCGAGTCACACAGATGTACTCTACCACCTGCTTGGGAAGTATAATGTGAGGTGGGAGCATTTGTACTGTGAGTGAAACGTTTTTTTTTTCTTCCACTTTACAAAACAGACAGAAAAGGACATAGCAGTGCACGTTCACAGGTGAACAGATGTGAATCAGGGATTTTCTGCATCCATGGGATGACAGGCCAGCTGAGAAGGTGAGTGAATGTGGTAGAACAGCAGTCTGTGTAATGGGTAGTCAGCCTGTATCAGGCTGAGGTGTGCAGGCATCACACTGAGAAAAGATGCTTCAGATCTGTTCCCTGCAGGCTCTCCATCTTGCTGTTTCCAGATCGCAAACCAAGGGGCTTTTGGCCAATTTCCTGTTCTTGGTCGTGATCAAAGACTCACATTACTTGTAAATCACGTGAAGAAATTACCTGGTTACCAGCCTTGCAGCTCTCTCCAGTTTGAGCTGAAAGATTTCTGTTTGAAAAATGTCTAGGTGACACCTGCATTTCTGGGGATACAGAGATCTTTGTAAATCTGATTGTTAACAACTTGCTAGTGAGCACCTTGCTATCAGCAAGCCTGGTGACAGTGGCTCTCTTTTCAAAGACTTGAGTATTAATGAAATTTCAGTGCATGAGTGGGCCTGACTGATATGAATAAAAACAACTAAATAAATGCAGCAGAAGCAATTTCACATCCTCTCCACTCCACATTGAGGTTTTTTGTTTTTTTTTTGGTTTTTTTTTTTTTTTGAGAAAAAGAGCAGATATTTTTAATTACTACAGTAGGGAAGAGGAAAAATAATAATAATAAAAAAAAAAATCTATTTTAGATTTTGAATATAAAAGTCCAAATTTCTTATGCTCTACAGTGGCTGAAAACTCCCAATGCATCATATTTCTTTCTTTTCTTTCTTTTGAAACCTCTCCTCAAGAGCTCCAAGCCCTATCCTGTTTTTGCTTGATAGGAAATTTTAGCACGGGAAACAAACAAACAAACAAAAAGCAGGCTGAGTTAGGCAAAGGACGCCACTTTATTTCACTTGGCATTTGCATAGACCTGCTTATTTGTTTATGATTTGCAAGGTTTCTGCTTTCATCCAGGCAGAAAATGGTTGCTAAGCAGCAGCACTGCTTTTTGAAATGCTGACCCAGAGCCTGATCCTGCACCAACTCGAATGTGTGGTTATACTGCACGGTGCCAAGGAATGGGAAGAAGTCAGTTTATGTGTATCTCCCATCTCCACACTAATTTATCTCTCAGTCAAACTTACATAGGTGTGTACATGTGAATATTTATGTGCCCAGAGTGAGAAGAAGAAATGCTGTTTGTCTTATATCTAATTCTGGGTGCACTGGGGTAATTTGACCTAAAATCTAGTATCTGTCCTATGGAATGGATTGCCTGCAATTGTTGTGGCATGAAGCAGATCCACTGATTTTTACCTTCAAACTATCCACCACAAAAGCTTTACATGAGCAGTGTTGTTGGTGGTGGTGGGTTGTTTTTCTTTGTTTGGGGTTTTTTTTTGTTGGTTTTTTTTTTCCTGCAGGCTTCTTGCCAGACTTCAAACAAAACTGAAAACCTTTGGAAGCAAACTGGAAATGTTCGTAATATATATGACAACTATCCAGCAATGCATTAGCAGTTCTTGCATTGTCATGTTGCTGCCATTTATTTTTACTAAAAGTTACATATTTGTCGAAGTTCATGCAAGTGTTTGAGATGCACGGCTCTGACAGCGCCTGCACATTTCACTCATTCATTCTTTACTGGATTTTTTACTTTCGATCTTGAACATGGCAGCCAGGAAGGTTCATGCTGTGCTTTCAGCACATAAAACAGACTAAAAGCCTTAGAGAAGATGAGTGCAAATATATGGACTAATTTTAGATGCGCATAATGTTGCATTAGCAAATGCAATCTAAACTGCTGGAAAGCCACTGTTCTCCTATAGTACTGACAACCTTGCAGCCTTGCATGCTTTAGCTAATTCTCAGCAGCGCTACTAAGAAGTGAGTTGAGTATCTGAGTGCTTGTGTGGAGCCTGGGAAACCTAAGGACCACAGTAGCTTTTTAAAATGTTGTTGGATTGAGTAGAAGTGTTATAAATTCCTTACTTATAAACCTCGTGGTAACTGGGCTAGTCTGCAACTAACTCATCTCTCAGACCTGGAACAGGCTGCCAGCTGACTTAGAGTGAACCACACATCTTTTTTTCTTTGCATTTCTAATGCACTGCTCTGGCTCAGCTTTGTGGCCCATGAGGGGGGAGTGTGCTAGCAAGCTGGGCTGCACACACGTGCCAGGCAGCTCTGGGTCAGTACAGACCTCCATGCATGCACACATAACTCTGGCTCCAGATTACTGTGCTCCCTTTCCTCCAACAACGCCTGCATTTCTGTGGCAAATCATGCAGTCGCTAGTATTAAATGATAGGGATCTGAACATTTGAAAGTGTAGATACAACATCTGACAAGGAACGAGGTTATTTTTTTGGACAAGCTTTGATCTCACTGTCTTTCTCTCTACTTTTATAAAAACAAAAGACTACAGGGAACTGCACCTCCTTTGCACAACTGGAAGAAGGTTGAGCATCAAAGGCTAGGGACAGAGTTCTGTCAAAATAAGCCCCACATGTGATCCTGTGGACAAAGAAGGGAATGGGACGGTGTTACTTCAGAAGAGCACAATGAATTTGGCGGTACATGGCAGTAGCAGTCAGCTCCTGGCAGAAAAGCCAGAGAAAAACAAGACAGGGCTGAAAAGCGAACGCTGGTACTAGTGCCAGGCTGCCATACCTCTGTTTGAAATACTATAGGAAGAGGACAAGGAAAACCTGGGGTTAACTATCGGGGTAGTCTCCTTAATGCAGACATGATTATACAATATACTTCAATGAGTTTGCTTTGTATCCCTGTCCATTATTAATCTAATCAGGCCACTTTAATAGTTTTAATAGTTTTAATTCATTAACTGTGTATGAATACATTGCCACAATTGTGGGACTCTAGCCTACATTTCTCTTCTTTTTTTTTATTTTCCTTTCTTCCACTCCCTCCCCCCCCCCCCCCCCCCCCCAATAACATTATTTTGCTTTTAGGTATTCCAGCAACAAACACTTTAACCACTCTGATGCTATCTTGGTCAGAGGTCTTGACTACCTGGTTATCTAAAGCAACTTCAGCAGCCAGTCAGTCTCTGTGTTTCATCATTGCTTAGAGACAACAACTTTAGTGCCTCTAGTCTGAATTTTACATGTATGCAATCATGTTACTTCTCCCATATTTCATAGCATCGTGTCAATGTCAGAGTTTAAAACAATTTCACAGCACAGCCTTCCCATGAAAATGTAATGTTTTGGCCAAATCTTCTATTGGGAGAAGTTATTGCTGCTTCTCTTCATTGTTGAAAAGCAAAACTGATTTAAGTATATTTTTTAAAAGCCAGTGGGAAAATAAAAAGAGAAGTCATGCTCATGACTCCTGGTTTCAGGAACAGCTGCACTGCTTTTGGTGACAAAGGGCCATTTTTATGTCTTACATAACTAGCAAAATCAATATGTACAAAATACGCTGAGCCAGAAAGGAATTTGACCCACAATTTAAAAAATAACATAAGCTGTCCCGTCTTACTTCTTTAAAAGAAACTTCTGTGTCTCTCCAAAGATCTTACTTTCTGTCATTTCCAAGGAAAAGAAGAAGTTGTGTGTTTGCAGCAGGATCACTGGGGAACACAAAGGAGGAGTGTGCGTTCAGAATTTATCACTGCTACATTGTGAGAATTCAAGAATATAAGGCGGAAAATAAAAAATGTCAGAACACCAAGTTGTGCCTAGTCTAAATGCGGGCATCTTCCTGAGAGATAAAAAAGGACTATATGGCAACAGCAGTTGAATGCATTTGTACAGCAGCTACCTTTCTCTGGACTCTCTGCATAGCACTCTCAAAGCCCCTCACTTCCACACCTCCCAAGTATTGTGGGTACCAGAGCAGGAATGCTGGCTGACTCATTTAGGCACAAATTCTGTCTGATACCAAAAATGAAAGAGTAACTTTTCTTCAGCATGTATTTCAAATGGTTACATTTATGCCTGGCTATATTTTGTTGCCCAAAATCTTAACAATTTTAATCTTTTTTTTTTTTTTTAAAAGATAGTATTCTGTTCAGATGCTCTCGAGTGCTGTGCTGCTCAAAACTAAAGCAAATCCAAGTACCTGGAATGCATATTTAGCAATGCTAGATCTACTTACATTGTGGGTATAAGGAATGCCCTCAGACGTAGTGTCTGCCTATTACACAGTCAATAGGAAATGCAAGTTCATTCATCAATTTGTCTAATTCCATTTTAGATTTGCAGATATCATTTACCTCCAGAACTTCTTGTGGATACAAATGTCAGATATTCAGTCCACACCTTCTAGAAAAGTACTTTCTTTAGTCGGAGTTTTAACTCTGCTTCTTACTGGTTTCAACATCAGGGCCTTCCCATTGAAGGATTTAGTGAATAGCAGTTCTGCATTCATCCTCTGCCTCTATTATTTTGTACTTATTTTGCAACACTATAAACCAAAAAAATACAACTAGCCACTTTATGCTATGGCACTCTCTCTGCCTTCTACTGATTTTTTCACAGATCAGGTTAGTGACTCTGTGGGCTTCACTGCATGCTGCACAACTGTCCTGACGCCATACGCCCTGATGCATCAGCTGTAGTGATAAAAGTGCAAGAAATGCCAGCCAAATGTTAATTGCCTGCAAACTCCTAAATAACTCAAATAGAAAAACAGAAAAAACTCCCAGAAGTCGTACCTCAGCCTGTGTAATTTACATGTTCTCTGTTACAGCATGTCCCAGCAAATAATTGCCTCTGTGCGACAGAGGGATAAAAAACAACGGGGTTGCTCTTCCCAAACATTCGTTTCTTCAGCTGGATTTGTAGAACTACAGCAAGGTTGGTAACACTAAGAAAGGCTAAGAATATGATAAACACATGTTTATCATATTCCTGTTTTCTGTTAGAAGCAGGTCTAGAACCACATAAATAACCTCTTTTCCCCATGAATATAATCCATGAATATATATATATATATATTCATATATATATATATATTCATATATATATACATATATTCATATATATATATATATGAATATTCC
Source organism: Perdix hodgsoniae (assembly GCA_035772895.1). Lineage (NCBI taxonomy): Eukaryota > Metazoa > Chordata > Aves > Galliformes > Phasianidae > Perdix > Perdix hodgsoniae. The sequence continues at coordinate 666,963 of JAPSGF010000139.1, forward strand.
CCATGAATATAAAAAAAAGGCATACTGGAGTTGCTCTAGTCCTTGAAATGCGCAGTGCTTCTCACGCAGCAGTGCCAGTACCACAGCAGAGAGGAGGCAGAAGGCTAAGCACTGCTCTGCAGAGCTGTCTTTCTTCTGCCATACAAACCATGAACATCTTTTCCATCCATCTACAAGGGATAGTTTTTTGGTTCCTCTAGCTATGGCAGCAGCTGCATGCATAGCGTACGAGTGATCTGAGATAGGATAGCAAGCATCTGCCTGGGGGTTTGTGGAAGAATAACATCTCACTTCACCAACTGCTTCTCTGACCTAAATTCTGAGTAAGGGGGAGAGCAGTGAGCTTGGGAGCAAGCAGAGAGAGAGTTCAGAACTGAGAGGTGATGAAAGGCTTGGTAATTAATGAAAAGTTTTCAGGCAGCAAACCTACAAGTGTGCTTGGAAATGTGAAGAAAAAATGGATAAAATGACTTTGGATAAAGATGAGCTAAGCAAGTCCCACGTCAAGGAGTCAGGGCTGGTGAAGTTAAATAATTTAAGAGAGTCATTAAGAGAGCTTTGTTACTAAAACCCATAGTTTAGTCTTTTTGAGCCTCAGTTGCTTAAACTGTAAAACAAGTCTAGAAATCCCTCTGCGCTGCTGTAAGACAAGAGTCATTAATCTTGGCAATGGGATCAGAAACTACAGTGGGAAAAAACGTGAAGAAAAATAACTATACTAGAACTCCAAATAATGACAGGACATAATCCTGATCAGCTCATAAAAACAGAATGACTGCAGAACAGGAAGGGATCGAGCATTCATTTAAAGATTTTAATTGTGTTTCCTTCTATACATTGCAAATACAACTCTACAAATAGCTATGATGCTTCCCGTTTCCCATCTCATTTTCAGATCTCATGCAGGCTGTCATTCATAACTGAAAGGAAAAGACAAGACTTCCCATAAAAGTGCCACAACTGTAAAGACATTGGTGATGGTTCTCTGTAATGAAGAGTCTGTAATTTATCACTTTGGTTTTTGCCAAGTGACATAAAAATAGACAGTGAAAATCACTGAAGAACATTCAAAAGACAGACCATAAATGAACAAGACAAAACAAGAGAAATGAACAAGAGATAAAACATAATCGATGAAGATAGATGATCTGTTTCCTTGGAGAAAAGCAAGAAAACATTATCAGTTTGGCCCCAGCTATACAAATTGAAAATATTTCTATGAACAGATATAAAATGAGCATCTGCCTTGTTTCCTCCAGTAACCACCAAAATTCATATAGGCTGATTACACACTCTTATCTTTTCTTAGAATTGCAGAACATCCCGAGCTGGAAGGGACCCCCACAGGGATCACTGAGTCCAACTCCTGGTTCCACACAGCACCCCTCAACAACAAACCCTATGTCCAAGAGCAGCATCCAAATGCTCCTCCAGCTCTGGCAGCTCGAGGCTGTGCCCATTGCCCTGGGGAGTCTGTGTGTTATAAAAGGACAGGTTGTATGTTTTATTTGGTCTGAGGGCACTATCTGAAGACTACTGATAGAAAAATACTAACAACTTCCTCTCTTTTTCCTAAATACATATCTTTCTAATATTATAAACTTGCAAGATTATTACAAATGTGCAACCATAAATAAATCATGCTGCAATTATTAGACTAACATCATAAAAAACAACACATAGGATTGATCAGATGTGTGAAGTCTATTATTTCATACAATTATCCAAGAGGCCAGTTCTTGTTCCCAGAGTTGAAAGGTAAACATGCTTTCAGCTACAGTAGGAGTTGGAACTTGATGTTGCCTAGTAGGGATGGCCGATGAACTTTGGAGATGGAACAAGACATGTCAATCAAACATCAATAATTATCTTGGCACCAGAAACATTTTTTTACCAGCATGTTGCAAACTCTTCGTTTTAGGTATGATAACAACTTAACATGAAGGCCAAAGTATTTCATCTTAATAATCAGACTCCTTTTTTTTCCAGTTTACTTGTATTTAAATTCTCCATAAGAAGAAACGTGGAACTACTCGTGTCTTTTAATTTTCATGGTGATGATATCCTTATGTATAAACATATAAAACAGACATTAAATATAAACATCTCCTATTAAAACTGTGACAGATTTGCTCATATTAGCAATGCAATTGGAAGCTACCAGACTAATATTAAAACAAAAGCTGGGAATAGTCACTTGCACAGCTTTCAAAGGAAGTATGCAAGCAGAGGGATCTCAGTTGCCTCAGTTATCCTTTTAGCCCAACCACTGAAGAGGTTCCTACTGCAATAAAGAATACAATAAAATCCTTATAACAAGATTTATAGCATTCCTTACCCATCTCTCACATTCTCTAACATGAGTCCTGACCTCTTTCAGGCTCCAGGGAGAGAAGAGAGCTGCTAAAGACACAGGTAGTTACTGCCTCCACAGAACAGAGGAGATAAGGACTGCCTGCCAGGTACCACCCCTAGAATGGGAGTACTATGCATCCAACATAAGCCCTATGCTGTACTTGCTGATGTAAAACAAAGTGTCTGATTCAGGAACTGAGCAAGTCACTTTTTGTCAGCGTTGCAGGTTCTTGCACAGACCACATGCAAATTAGAGTTCTCTTCAAGCAACCCATTCACCTGTGGAAAAAACAAAAACAACAACAAACACAACAAATAAGAAAGCAGAGCATAAGTATAAAATAGTTGTCTCCTCTCATGCATTTATATGCTGCCAAATTTGTTTCCATATGGTTCTGAGGTCATAAAATAGAACAGAATTGCAAAGTATCATGACTCACAAAAGAAACAAGACATATAGCTCTACTGTTCAATGACAGTTTGTTTCCACCAAAGCATTACTGATCCCTATCAAAGTCTGAGGTTAAGTGCAGGCCAGTTGTAGCACTCATCAATGTTTCTGGAAACAAATCCTACCTGTAAAGGAAACATCTGACAAATGTTAAACAAAAAGCCATAACTCACATGGATAAAATCAGAGGATCTAAGTTCATGCATGTTATTTATTCAGACACTGACAATCTGCAGCATAATACAGAGCAACAACACAGTTATGTGTTCTTTGTATCCCATGGAGAGAACAGATTATACAAGTTTTTAAGATTAATTCATTGTTATTGATCAAGAAACAATATCACTCATCTTTGGCTTGTTCCTGTCCACTTGTGAAAAAAAAGCCTGAAAGGAGTGTCTCTCACTAACCTTCTGCCTTCCTGTCAGGATGATCTAAAAAGGGAATAGCTTTCATTTCACAGGACATAAAGGACATTCTATGTATTTCTTCTGCTATTTTGAAATTCAGTCTCTCACAGCATTATTGTGCCTAAAGCATATTAGCAGAGTTAAAGTAACCTCAGAAATAATGCTGGCCTTCTCCTACTGAAGGAGACATGCAGAGTCCAGATTTCAAATCAATTTTACATTATTTTTAGAAGCTAGCATCACTTTAAAAATTAAAAAATAAGTTGAATAGGTTTTTCTGCAAGTATGCAGAAATATTAAAAAAAAAAGAGCTTTGCTTGAAAAACAAAACAAAACAAAACAAAACAAACCTGCTAGTACAAATCAGTTTCTGAAAAGAGATTGAAAGGAAAGGAAGGGAAAAGGAAAGGAAAAGAAAGGGGAAAAGAAAGGGAAAAGGGAAAAGGAAAAGCTAACTGGGAGCTACCACACTGCTTGATTGTTTAGCTTGGAGAAGAGAAGGCTCCCAGAGAGACCTCAGTGTGGCCTTCCCGTGTTTGAAGGGAGTGTATAAACAGGAGGGGGAACGGCTGTTTACAAGGGTGGATAGTGACAGGACGAGGGGGAAAGGTTTTAAACTGAGACAGGGGAGGTTTAGGTTGGATATTCGGAGGAAGCTTTTCATACAGAGGGCGGTGAGGCACTGGCACAGGTTGCCCAAGGAGGCTGTGGATGCCCCATCCCTGCAGGCATCCAAGGCCAGGCTGGATGTGGCTCTGGGCAGCCTGGGCTGGTGGTTGGTGACCTGCACACAGCAGGGGGTTGGGACTGGGTGATCACATGGTCCTTTTCAACCCAGGCCATTCTGTGATACGATTCTATGTTGCAGTGAAGTCCACAGACATATTTTGTAAAAGCAACACTAAAGATAAATAGTACAAAGATCTTACTTGCCTTCACAGCCAGAAGCTAGCAGGGTCATGAAGACAAAGAATTTAAAAGCAAACAGTTTTACAGCCTTCTAATGCAACTCTGAACAGGATGTTTCTGCCAAAGAAAATGTTGTCCTTACAAAGCCAAGAAAGACATACAATGCAAGTATATGGGACGAGTCATCATTTTTATATTGGACAAGTAGAACATATTTGCAAATTTCACCATCCAGCAACCATGATTCAATACAACTAGAAAGTAGGTAAGAGTTCATTTCATTTTAACCAATAAAAAAATTCCAAGTCCTACAGGAAGGCCATAAACTGGAGACTTTTTGAAGGATGGTTCCTAGCCAGTCGTGCTCGGTGCGCCGCGGGGCAGCTTCCCGCTGGGGGGCAGCTTCCCGCTGGGGGGCAGCTTCCCGCT